>JAECUM010070032.1:0-15962 GCA_016617855.1 Megalonaias nervosa | reverse complement strand
AATTTGCAGTTTAGGTCATTATTTTTCACTTTATGTTACTAGCAAATAGTCAGTCATTTAGCAAAGTAGTAGTATGATCAGCACATATTTCCTTGTCCATGCAGTGGTTTTAAATCAGTAATATTAAAGATTATATTCCAAACAGATCGCATCCACTATTAGACACCTTCTCAGTATCTTTCAAGAATGTTGGCAATAAATCTTATTCAATAATATTTGGTAAAAAAACGTCCTGATCACATTCTTTCTACCAGTTGTTTAACAACAGGTAAATACTTTATGATAGAGGAAGCCAACGACGCATATCATTTTACGTGTAACTCAAGAGTACGCATTTCATTTTCTCTTTTTTAAGATAAAACAAAGTATGCCTTTATTGGAGAAAACGTGACGATCGGCTGGTACTATAATCAACAAGGGATCAATCGCATACTACGAATTATTCACCCAAAGGATGGAGTAATGATGATGTTGCAACCATCCAGTCGTTCAACAATAAGGAGTAATTTTCAAACTCTTTTGTCATACAGGGGGGACATTTCCATAAGCTACTTGTCATTGACGTTACTGAATGGAAGCAAATCTGATTTGGCGTCTACAAAATCGAATCCCTATTCGGAAATACGATACCAGGGCAAAAAAAGCTTATTGTAGAATGTAAGATATTGCTTTATAATATGTAAGTAGATTCATTTTGTTTTATTTTCTACACCTTAGATATCCACCAGATCTTGTCAACAACAGAATATTGTCAAGATTATACATGTATACGAGGATCTTATTCTTACGAGTATAGATGAGGCAAGTTTGCAAACAATATTTTACAAAGTCATTACTATAAACCTTATTTAACCATTGCGTTTATGGTCGCGATCTAATATGATACTTGATTTGACCGAGAGTAACAAGAATTGAATTAACATCAATATTGTTCTATACGTATTATGTATCGGACATTTCAAACGCTTATCTATAAACCTTTACAGTGACTTTTGAATTAGTAATCTTGATTTAGATGTCTTTCCTTCAAAGATATTCATGTATTCCTTACTATTCTCTATACCTTATTTTTCACATTGTCAAACATAATATAAATTGTGCACATAAGAATAAATATGTACCTATAGAAATAGCTACGTACTTTTCCATTTCTACGCAGTCGTTGTTCCACAAAAAATCACAGAGAGCAGAATAATTAGATGAAATAAATCACTTCCATACTTCATTAACATTGCTGACAAGCGGAAAGACTTATACGTAAAATGTCGAGTCAAATTTATCGTGTCAAATATGCTATTAATGAATCTTTAAAATTGTTAATGATTTTGTGTTTGTCGATGCCTTGACATATTTTGGACGTATTGTACACAGCCTGCTATTCATATGACTGCCTTTGATACTGTAGCTTTGATTATTCATGGGTGTTATTCATTAGCAGATTGCTTAGAACTTAAAACTGCTCACTTTTCTCGCAACCACAAATTATATAAAAAAAAGACATATGCCATCATCAAAATAGATGATACATCGTCTGTACATCAGACAAGTCAAAGCTCATTAATAGTTTGTATTTCACAGTGGACTGCTTCTTTTACAAGCATTACATTCTTATGCACCTTTTTGTTTTGCTGTTTGTCTAGATGAATTAGTGCAATTATTTTATCAAATGCGTGAAGGAATTTCAGGCCTTTTCTCTCTTGTTCATTGCGCATGAAAGTCATTCAGATGTAAAACAGTTTAGTTACGTCCTCGGTAAGATAAATGTAAACACTGTTCTTAGAGGAGTTTTAATTATGTAATTGGTCATCATACTTACCTGGAATCATGCTATGAAACGAACTATGCACAATCGACTCTGTCGTCATATAGATACGATCTAACAATATCATTAAGATCATAAAAATAATAGTTTTGCCTTTACGTCATGCAAAATGGCAATTTGTAAGGTATTTTTTAACTTCCAATGGAATGTGTATTTGTGTGTGTCTTCTATGATATTTAAGATTTAGGTTTAAGTCACTAACTATATTTAGTTACCTTACGTCTACAGATATTGCCACTACAAGCAACACAAGTAACGTTCAACTTGACACAAGTTTTACTGAAATTCCTCAATACGCTCTAACCAATATTCCGTACGGTCAGCTGAGTACAGTAATAGCGGGTAAGGAGGGTTCAGTATACACTTACAATATATTATAAGGACAAGGAAAGTAATCCCTCGATACCAGTCTTATTGCAGTGATTTTTGCATTGTTAAAATATATCTAAATAAGTAATAGCTCTTTTGAGTACATCTTGTAAAATTAGACAGCATTACGTTGATGTCGTTCTTTGAGTTCGATACATATACAAAGTATTGTAAGAAACATTACATATCGAATGCATTCTGTATTGAGCGTAGGTGACAATCATCATGGCTTGGTAACTTAAAACTCTAATATCTGTGATTTGATACGTTTTCAAAAATAATTACGTACACTCAAGATCGAATAAATTTAAGTAACATATATGGAAATTATAAACTGCAAGTATGATTAAGGAAATTATAAACTGTAAATATGATTAATGACGATTTTGATTGACTAATTTGTGTTAATGATGTCTGTTTTAGATAACATCCTAATGCCGCATACAATGATGGTGCTGTTGAAGCATTCTTTGCAGTTTTGGCGTAGATGTGTTGTTGGATACGAGTTGTTAAGCAGCTCAATTTTAAGTATGCCAGTTGTGTTCGTCTAGGTGGTTCATTTGCTTGGTACAGTCTCTTCAGTTTCAAGTGACATTGGCCAGCAGACATTCGAAAATGATGTTTGCTGGGTATATATTCACCTTCGCAGAAAAGGTCCAGACGTAGGATGCAGAGCATGGCTGAGTTAACACATGTCATATTTTAATATCGGAGTTTTGGCGCCAACTGTATATCAAAATAAAAATTACTCAAAAGTAGGATCGCATAATTGTTTTCCTAAGTAATTCATAAGATCTCATTTTTGTGGTCTAAAGGCGTCCACTTTAATATTGTGTGTATCTTCTCTGATGGAATCCTAGGACGAGAAAAACGCCTTTACCGCAATAACTATTGGTGTCGTCGTAAACTTGTGTGCACTACTACCATCACAGCAACTCTCCTAAGGCTCGGAGTTTATAACTTTTGTTATCTCCTTGGGTGCTTGTGCTCGTGCGTTTAATTGCCTTGTCTAAAATGTCCTCCACAACCATTGATTATACCAATAAAATGTGTCAACAAATATATTACATGCTAATTCAACAATTTGAACAGATTTGGTGGCATGAATCCTATGTGAACCATTTTTATGGTCCAAGTGCACTGCCTCTCTTCCTTAGAGATAACAGCAACATGAGCTTTTGTTACGATGGGAAAAAGAGTCTATGTGTTGAAACAGCTTGTCACTTCATTATTTTAACGGCAAATTTTAAAACTTCCGATGCATTTAAATGTTATCAGAGAAAACGCTATTTAATCTGCACATCATATCCTACAAGAAGTATAAACAATTTAATTTGTTTAAGATATTGCCCATATTTGACCTTTAATGGAAATGTATGAGCACAATCGTTGCAGTTATAATAGAAGGCTACCAGAGTAACGTTTGTAATTCTGTCTTTATTCACTTCAGGTTTTATACATCGATCACACATCTAGCGTGATTACAATTGTTTTGATATCGCTCAGGAATAACACAGCCTCATGACGCAACAAATGAGCTCACCATTTCGTACTCGGAAATGTATATTATATACAGCATTTAATTATTTTGAAAGTCTCAATAAATCGACCTTTTGCAATTTTGTTAAATTCACCATTTGTTCTCATACAGTTAAAATAATATGATTCCGGAGAACGTTTACCATGAAATTTATAAATTTGGTTGAACAATTCCATTCATTTGCTCGCTAAGGTTAAACATGTTCTTGAGCTGCTTCAAAAGTTTTATTTGAAACCAGGACTATTATAAAATACCCTGTTTACGTCCTCGATAACATGGTAAACACAGAGTTTAATTGACGTTTCTCATGGCCAGCATAGACTGCTTAAATTATGCAATCAAACTGGCTTAGTCATGCCCAGTCTAGTGTTTTGTGGAACGTATCTTCTGACAGCTATGACGATGCAATAAACATATAATCATGTAAACTGTTAACGTTTTGAAACTGCGTTTTTGAGCATGTGTCGCTTATAAGACGAAAAGTGGAAATATCAAGCATAATTTGTTTCATATTTGTATTTTGTTTTGTTTTTCAACAGGCATTTCCACTGCCGGCAAACAAAGTACTTTCAAATGGTCTACAAATGATACTCCATCCCATTTTACTTCAAGTAATATTCCTTTTAGTCAGGAGAATTCAATAAGTCTAGGTAAGGAAGATTTAACCCATATTTATTGTAGATTACGAAAGAGTATAAATATTCCCCGATATCAGATTACGATTTTGTCTCATTTCATGCATATGGAGATTCTTTTCACGTTGCCATGGCTCATACACACATGAATATACACATGCATACACACACATATATAACTATATATATGTGTGTGTATGTGTATATGTATGTGTGCATGAGCCATGACAACGTCAAAAGAATCTCGATATTCATGAAATGAGACAAAATTATAATCTGATATCGGGGAATGAAGAGTGAATATATCAGTATATCACCTTTTGGTAAGTAAATACTGGAGCGAATATATCAATGTATCTCCTTTTTGTTAGTACATGATGGATATATTTCATCATGTGGTACAAAAAATTCACATTTAAAGAGTTAAACATATCGCTTAAATTTTCTTATTTCAATAATAGTTTTTTTTTTATCACAACATGAATTATATCGAGGGGAGTTGGGGGCAGGGATAAACAATTCTCTGTCTCTATTGTTCCATAACGTGCTCCTGAATCGAGGTTTGGCAGATTATAATCTGTTGTAAGCACACATCTTGTTTGAGTTCGTGTCAAAAAGTTATCAAATAATTGTCATGCCTGAAGGAGAGGGCTGCAACGGTTAGAAACGTCCTTAATCTGCTACCAGTTACTGGTTAATCGTAGAGGGAATCACATCATATACCGTGTGCGAATTTACAGGATGCAGAGAATAATCAAAGTTTCTAGCTTCTAAACAAGGATGATTTCATAGAACGAATGAATTGCCATAACAGCCACATTTCGTCCCGAATGACATTGGTCCTTTATCCACTTCCTGGAATTAGGTTAAAACATTTTGATTCTCTGTGCGATAAGCACGATATTCAGTCTCATGTTTCCAATGCAACTTTGTTTCTGCTGAAACTGTAGTTTGCTTCCTTTTATTGCAAGTTTTGAATCCTTAAATCTGTATTAAATTTTTGACAGCGCTTCCAGAAACATCAGCACTCAAGGCTTATTAAAATGTACAGTCGCGTGCGCCAACGATGGTTTAAGGTTGTCTATAATTGGGATGAACAAGATAAGGCAGTACATAGTCATTGTTTTGCTGACGCTTTTAGGTTTCAAGCTTTTTTCTCGGTTTCTATGTAGACCCTGTCTATAAAACTTCTTGGAATGTGGAATTCCATATATTTGATATTTTTTTTTCTACAACATGAACTAACCAAATGATAGTCTGCTTCTGAACTTCTGTCTATTCCTTACAGAAAGGTCTGATGTTTTGTTAACATCATGATGGAGTTCAGCAGAAAGCTTATCATAATTTTCTTCAATACCTGACACTGTATATTTCATACAAATATCGTTTTGCGTACATTGCGTGTCTCCTGAATCTTCACTGAAACGGGTAACTATTTACACATTCTGCAAATATTTACAATTCAACGTATACCAAAAATCGAAACTTAAGAACTATTTTAATATGAAAATTAAATGTCGTGGGAACGAATTGGAGAAAGTTATTATTGCTTACGAAGATTGCAGTTATAATGTATGCATAAATCTTGTTCCCCCTGCGGGTCCGGGGTTGTAGAATTGGCCCGCCGTGCCTCGCTACGTGTCGTAAGAGGCGACTAAGTAGAGGCAACCTGTTTGCCGTGGGTTGCGACCCGTGTCGGAGGAGGAAAGGATCCTGGTAGTTGAGCAGAGGCTTTCCGATGCAATACACTACTTTGGCCTCTACTTCTTCTAGACGGGTGGTCGGGATGGGCCCGGTCTCGACAAATCGGATGGTCACGCCGAGCCCTAGGAGGTCTTTATTTCTCGCTCACTTTCTTTATCTTTCTCGTTGTATCTCTCTTGATACCACCGTTGCCCCTACATTCTATCCCTTTAACTTTCCCTTTTCCAAGTCTTAGAAGACTTCCTAGAAGGCGGTGGCTCAACAGGTCAATTGGGAGGTAATTTTACCGACTGAGTGTGTCTTATGGGATGAATCAGGAGGTGAATTTACCTACTGAGTATAACATCTGTGTATCCCTGACACTTGAAAAGTGTCCCCTTGTTGGGCTCCTTGGTGGGCGGGGAGCACGGGTGCTGAATTTTAAATCCACCAACATGGATATTTCAAAAAAAAATCAACTCAAGCGTACCAAACCTTTATCTGACTCAGATGACGAACCATGTGGTGTGGATTCATTTCCACGCTTCATGGTTATACAGTCTAAAGATGCCACAAAACCGCTTAATGTACTCTCTCCGTTTGTGATCGAAAAAACAATTATGGGACTGATTGGAACACCAAAAGGTGTTAAAAAGTTAAAATCGGGCTGCCTACTTGTCGAGTGTGAGCGACGAGGTCAAGCAGAAAACCTCAAGAAAATGACAACATTTTTCGATATTCCAGTGGCCTCGTTCGCCCACACAACACTCAATTCGTCCAAAGGCGTGATTCGCTGTCGTGACTTAGCTGGAGTCAGCGACACGGATATCATTGAAGGGATGAAAAACGAAGGTGTCACTGCAGTCCGTAGAATACGTATTAAACGTAACAACAACCTGCAGGACACCAACACCATTATACTCACCTTCAACAAGCCAACAGTACCCAGAGTGGTCAAAGTTGGCTTTCTGCAAGTGAAGGTTGATGTGTACATACCAAATCCACTTCGATGTTATAAGTGTCAGAAATATGGTCATCATGAAGACCGCTGCTCAAGAAGCCAAATATGTGGCCGATGCGGAGATCACTCTCACCAGGAATCTGAGTGTAGAGCCACTCCGCATTGTGTCAACTGTGGAAAGGAGCACCACGCCAATTCCAAGGATTGTGATACCTGGAAACAGGAGAAGGAAATACAGAGGGTTAAATACACATCCAACATTCCCTATCCAGAGGCCAGAAAGCTTGTACAGGCAAAAAATCTCTTCCTGGCCCATCCTTCTCCACTGTAATGAAGAACAATCCCAAGGCAACGAAGGACGCTCAAACGCAGACAGATGCACCCGAGTCAACATCAAGCACTAACACCCCCCATTACCAAGCACAAAGAACCACGGCATCTACCCAAACAACATTCAATAATACTCAACAACAGAAATCACCAAAGAACAAAAACAGATCACAAGGAAATAGGCAGCAAAAGGGGTCAGAAGACCCCATCAAACTCTATAACAGGTTTGGGGACATTGAGAGCATGGATGCAGAAGATACTGCTCCATGTTCTCAAAGTAGCTCCAGACCTAACAAAAAAATCATCCCCGTACTTCCTCCGTAGAAATAACCATATAGATTCTCTCCGCGAAAAGTCTAACCTAGCTCCAAAATCTCCAATCTAAACTTATAATGAAGAACACGATCATACAATGGAATTGTCGAGGACTTAAAACCAATTACAATGATATTCTCCTGCTTTTAAACGAATATGATCCTGCAATACTATGCCTTCAGGAAACCTTTTTAAAAGATAGGGACAACATCACATTTAAAAACTACTCCCTGTTTAACACCTACTTACAGAACGTTGACAGGGCCTCGGGAGGGGTTTCTATTGCTGTGAAGAATAAAGCCCCACATAGCGTCATCCCTTTAAACACAAATTTGCAAGCCATTGCTGTGAGTGTCACCCTACATCGAGTGATTACATTTTGTTCTATTTATATACCACCAAACACCAACTTATTACCAAACCAATTAGACACGCTTGTTCAACAACTTCCTGCACCATTTGTTTTACTCGGTGATTTTAATGCCCATAATATTCTATGGAGATCAAATTACATAAGCGACAGGGGCAAAAGGGTCGAAGATTTTATTACTAGACACGACTTGTGTCTATTTAATACCAAGTCTCCGACATACTTGCACCCAGGAACTGGTACATACACATGTATCGACTTGACAATTTGTTCTCCTTCACTACTTTTGGATTATAACTGGAAGGTCGCTGATGACCTTCACAGCAGTGATCACTTTCCAATCTCTCTTAAGAACACCAACGTTACAATTGATGACACGATTCCACAGTAGAATTTAAAGAAAGCTGACTGGACCAAGTTTGAAACACTTTGTACAGCTAGACTTAACAGGAATACCGTCCAAAACGATATTGATCCTATTCGACAATTTACATCCGTCTTAATTGAGATTGCAGAAGAATCTATTCCTAAGTCCTCGCCGAATTGTAAAAGAACCCAAAAGCCGTGGTTCACTAAAGAATGTAAAGAAGCCATTAGACAACGCCGAGAAGCACTGAAAAAATTTAATAATCGTCCAACGCCCGAAAACTTAACTCAGTACCGTATTTTTCGGGCCAAAGCTCGCCGCATAATTAAAGAAAGTAAACGAGCATCATGGAAAAAATATGTTTCAACTTTAAACTCTCGTTCCTCAATAAAGAAAGTTTGGGACACGATCCGCAAAATAAATGGGAAGGGAAAATACAATTCATTCCGACATCTGAAGCTAAATAATAACAATTTCAATACCAAACAAGAAATAGCTAATGTACTTGCTGATTGTTTCTCCAAAAATTCCTCATCGTCTAATTATTCAGAAGCTTTCCGAAGATTGAAAGCTCAAAAAGAAAAAACACGGTTGAAATTCACATCGAATAACTCAGAGAGCTATAACCAACCGTTTTCATTGTCGGAGCTTATGGAATCTTAGAATAAGGCCCATGATACATCTGCTGGGCCTGACGATATACATTACCAGTTTTTGAAACACCTTCCAGAACCATCCTTAACAGTTCTTCTGGAAATCTTCAGTGATTTATGGATTACTGGTAATGTACCAAAAATTTGGAAAGAAGCAACAGTAATACCAATTCCCAAACCAGGCAAAGATAGCGCAGATCCTAGCAACTATAGACCTATATCATTAACTAGCTGCGTTTGCAAAACAATGGAACGAATGATCAATTCTCGGCTTGTGTGGTATTTGGAAACCAACAATTTAATATCTCCTTTCCAAAGTGGCTTTCGTTATGGTCGTAGTACCAATGATCATCTGGTTAAACTGGAAACATTTATTCGCGACGCTTTTATCAAGAAGGAACACTTAGTAGCGGTTTTCTTTGATTTGGAAAAGGCCTATGACACAACGTGGAAGTACGGAATACTAAATGACCTGCACGATCTGGGTCTAAAAGGCCGACTGCCCTCGTTCATATCAAACTTCCTCTCAGACAGGGAATTCAAGGTACGAGTGGGCTCCACCCTCTCTGATATGCACGATCAAGAGATGGGTGTGCCCCAGGGCAGTATTTTATCGGTGACGCTTTTCAACATAAAAATTAATAGCATCACCAAGTGCCTGACTCCCGGTGTGGATTGCTCCCTATATGTTGACGACTTTTTAATATGTTACCGATCCAAGCACATGCATACAATTGAAAGACAATTACAGCAAAATATCCAGAAGATTCAAAATTGGGCCAATACTAACGGTTTCAAATTCTCGAAATCAAAAACTGTATGTATGCATTTCTGTCAGCTACGAAGACATCATGATGGACCTAAACTCACGCTGGACGGAACACCTATTCCAGTTGTTGAGGAAGCAAAATTTTTAGGTATTATCTTCGACAGAAAACTGACCTTTATTCCACACCTGAAGAATTTGAAAGCTAAATGCTTGAAATCTCTAGATTTACTTAAAGTAATAGCGCACACTGACTGGGGTGCTGATAGGAAAGTCATACTCAGTTTATACAGAACATTTATTCGCTCGAAACTAGACTATGGTTGCGTTGTCTATGGTTCAGCTAGGAAGTCCTATTTGAAGATGCTAGACCCAATTCATCATCAGGGAATAAGACTTGCCTTGGGAGCATTTAAGACATCCCCGTGTGAAAGCCTACTCGTTGAAGCGAACGAACCACCTTTACCACAACGTAGAGAAATGCTTTCTGCACAGTATGCTCTCAAATTAAGCTCAAACCCTCTGAACCCTGCTTTTTCGGCTGTTTTTGAACCCAAATATAAAACCTTATATGACAATAAACCAAACGTCATACCTACCTTTGGCATTAGAATATTACCATGCCTTGACAGTACCAAAATTGATCTTTCAAAAATTCTGAAAACGACCGTCTCCGAAACACCTCCCTGGCTACTTCAACAACCAAAGGTACTTTTCACATTACACGATGGAAAAAAATCGGAGACAAACCCTTCCATCTTCCACAACTCTTACCATGAACTAATCGCCCAATTTGAAAATTATACAAGAATATATACTGATGGATCAAAAGATCAGGAAAAGGCTGCTGCAGCCTTCGTTAGTGGAAAACACACAACAAAAGTTCGATTGCCAAATGGTACATCAATTTTTTCAGCTGAAATCAGAGCAATAGACCTTGCATTGCAATATATTGAAAGCAAGCGTATTTTAAACAGCATCATCTTCTCCGATTCACTATCAGTACTTCAGTCACTACATAATAGAAAACTGGAGAATCCATTATTAGCTAATGTTCTCCTGAAACATACTGAGCTGAGTACCTCCCACAATATAGTATACTGTTGGTTACCCAGCCATATTGGAATTAAAGGTAATGACAAAGCAGACCGCGCTGCTAAAATGGCTCTATCACTAGAACCATCTCATTTTAATACACCGTATACGGATTTTATACGTAGTATCAAAGAATGTTTACGTCAGAAATGGCAGGCATCATGGAATGATGCCGTGAATAACAAACTTCATGCCATCAAGCCAACCCTAGGAGAATGGACTCCTTCCTACAGAGCCGTCCGTAGGGAGGAGGTAGTCGTTGCAAGAATTCGAATCGGTCATACTTATTTAACCCACTCCTATATACTAAAAGGAGAAGACCCACCCGAGTGCATATCTTCCAATGAACCATTCACTGTTAAGCACTTTATGTTGGAGTGTTTCGACCTCCAACCTACGCGTAATCATTATTACAATGTGCATGACATTAGGGAACTCTTTGATACAGTTAGTATTTCTTATATTATAGACTTCCTGAAGGAAGTAAATATTTATCATAAGTTATAGCTTTTATGCTATCACCTTAAACAGTTTTATGTGCTATATATATATATACCGTCGTTAGATTTAAATTACCTTTCATCTGTTTTAGTTGTCATACATCATTTGCACTCCCCGTTGATCTGGAAACTTTATTTATCACCGTTACTATTTTATCGTTTTACCTTCAACTGTTTGGTTTCGTATCGCTGGTCGATACGTAATCTTTTACCACTTTTAAATAATGAAAGATATAACCTTTTGTATGGCGCTAAATAGCCTCATAGTGCTGGTGCGCCGTAAAAAATTCAACCAACCAACCAACCATAAATCTTGTAAAATGTACTGTTTCCTGATTATCACCAATATTTGGAATACCATAATTTTGGCATGTGTACAGTTCTTGTCTTATCTTCACATTAGTAAACTAAACACAGATATAAAGGATTCTTTAAACAATATATGCAGTCCAATGCATGGCTGGCAGAAGATATAAACAAGCAAAGAAAATGATTCAATATATGACATTGGAGGTTTTGACAAAGAAAATGAAAATGTCAACCACCACTGTATAATTCAATAGATAAATATAAAGTCTTGACATGTGAAATGGAAATTTCAAGACAAAGAATTTGATTCAGCATGTGCAATTGCTGGTGTACACCACTGTAATTTCAACGACTGCTTCGGATTTCAAAAGTTATAATTGAAACACTATGCACATCTAGTTTCAAATACTACAACAGTTGTCTAATTTATAAATATCGTTACCTGATGAACATGCTTTTTATTTAACCAAGGAAAACTTACATGTACGAATCACTTAACATGATAAGTAATACCATTAATATTTTACCATATCGTGACAAGATAGATAAACAGAGTAAATAAAAGAAAGAGAAACGAAATGTATTCGTAATGGACTTGAGGAACAGAACTTGGCACATAAAGTATTTGGAGAACCTAAACCTGATGATATGAGAATTATTGCTATCGTCATTGTAGTTACACACCTGGAATAATTTAGTATTGCAGTAAAGCGTCAGCTGATGATTCATAACTTGTGGCCAAAGTACAGATGAAGTTATTTCCCTTTTTGCAATACAGAAACGATATAACAGTGGAAGGAATAATGTGATTTATCCAAATTATCAGATCGTATTTAATATACGCTTCAAATCATCAAGTTCAACATAGAACAGTGTCTATTTGCACTGTTCAGGATATAGACAATGGTGTTTTAGAACTTGAATTGGGTGAACAAGGATATCAATCAAATGAAAACATCTCTATAAGAATTCAGCTATAAATTAATTTCAGATTCAAAAGGTATACCAAACGATGTTACTGTTGGCGATATCACGCGTCCGTTGGCTAATGATATAATGACGAAAACAGGTACCATATTTAATTCGAAAAGTACTTCAGATTCCAATACCTTTAAACAATTAACAAAAATCTGCCAGAAATGCTGATGTAGTAACGAATAATGGAAAAGAAGGTGATAAATAATTTATACCAAGTCTTAAAAAGGAGAACAACTAAAGAAAAGACAGAACATGGGTACCAAATGTGCTGATAAGATATACGAAAATTGTAACAATTCTGGCTTTACACCAGATCACAATTTAAAGACACGGGTAGGAAATCAACTATGTAATGGTCTATAATCATCGTGGGATATTAAATTAAATGTAAAGAACATACATTAATCTGAGGTGTGAAAAGGGATGAAAACAAAATTAATAAATTGTAGGAGGTGTTCGATAATCCAAGATCAGCTTAACTATTAGGTACTAAGTGATTTTGGGGAAGAGGAAAAGAAATGTAATAATGAAGTCTAGACTAAAATAACTATAAGCAAATACATATTATAGAAAGGAATCCGTCTTCTAATGAAAGGGCATTTTTCAAACAGTAAAACGTCTGTAAACAATATAACAATCAAACTAAGAAACTTTACAACCCAGTACATAACTGAATTTTGTTAAATAAATCTAAGACCTTGATAGGATTCAGTAACTCAATTGAAGAAGAGCTGCAAATCAAGTAACACATTATTTTGATTATATTATTTCCAATTTATGTATCATGCGACAATGTCCGTTTTAATAAACAATGCGTTGATTTACATACTGCTATCAAAAACAAAATTCAATCAGATAAGGATGACACCTTTAGTCGCATCTACATTAAATCCTCTTCACCAGAAAGCATTTACCGTCCAAATAGACGTACTTCAACAAGTAAAGGCTTCGAATAGGCTATTTATCACAATGGCATGCATTGCAGAAACGTTTCTTCTTAAGCACCTTCTTATGTTTCTATTTGTCTAGTTTTGTCAGAACAATCAAGCTCTAAACCCCGCTAAAGTTCGGAAAAGATTATGAAGTAGCGTATGCGTGTTTCTAAAAGGGAAACTCATATATGATAGTGTTACGTCTTCGAAAAGAAAATGTATTTGTACACGGAGGTCTTTTATAGTGCTTTCGTGAGTCAACATACTTTCCTATAATCATGTTATGACACTAACTCTGCCATATACATTTTTTTGTCTTCTATCGCCAGTAGCTATGAAATAGTAATAACGTGCATATGATTTGAACTGGCAAATACTAGTTTCGTTTCTACACTGCAGAAATGTTCAAGAAATAGGGTTTTTTCATACCTTGAACTGTTTTTTGATAATATGTGCGTATTTATGTGTTCATGCCTGTATAATGTATCAGACAAATTAGTCATAAAATATATTGGTACCTATTATCTATAGATATGCCCATTCCATGCTCAACATATGCTGCTAAGTGTCATACAAGTTTCGTTAAGAGTCCACATTACGCTCCAACCAACGCTGGATACTATCAGCAGAGTACAGTAATAATGGGCAAGGAAGTTGCAATATAAATTTATTGGATAATATGAGACAATATAATTCCTTGATCTGAAATTATGGCATTGTCTCATTTCAGTCATCTGTGTAGACATCAACATACAATTAAGTATGTGCAATATCCACGGAATTATTTAATAAGTATTATATAGTATGAGTCAGTGAAAATTGCCAATGCGTTGTAGTGTTAAAAAGCTTACGTCAGTGGTTTTATGCGTTTCGTTGCAAACATACCTGTGTTCACTCAAGCCTAGAAATTACGGACACCTGAAACTTGTTGACCTTTACATTTATTTATTAATATATGCGTATACTGCTTGTTTAATAATGTCCTGATGTTTTGTTCCGGAATGGTGTTCGTAGAGAATTCCATAAAACTGCCGTACGAGCGGGTGGTAACATACTAGTTGTTATAAACATTAGTTTCAAGTATGACTCGTGTCTCGTCATAGGTAAATGCTTTTGGCACCATTTTCTCTATTGTAAAATAGCATTCATTAGCCGACATCCTAACGTACATTGTATATCAGCACCGTCACAGGTACAGTTGTCAAGTAGTATCCATCTCACGATGATCAATGCTGTACTGATTACAGAAATGAGCATCCACTAAAGTTGATATAGGAAAGAAAAATAACACGAATGCTATGTCTGAAACAACTTTAGTTCCATCGAGAACGTTAATGTTCATTCTGATTCTTTGTAACTGTCCAGGTGTGTCTTTCTTTAAGCAACATCCTAAGTGATACACTATCTTGCTGAAAAACGACGTTTGCCTTCGTAAAGTGCATCTACTGAATATGTAAATGTTTAATGTTCTTTTGACAGTGCTTTCTGAAACATGAACACTTCGCTCATACGATCAATACAAGGTTCTTTCTCGTACTGTAACGATTGTCTAAGATTGTCCAACATTGTAATAAACAAGATAAGAGAGTACATGGTCATCTTTTTCTACTTTTATATGCCCCCTGCAATGAATCTTTTTTCAAAATGTAGAAATTACAGAATGTGATATGCTAATTAACTGATACTTCTTTATACCAATACAATCTTTATTTGTATGTTTACCAAGTAATTATCCTCTGCTTCTGGCCTGCTGTCAGATCCTAACCGAAATGTGCTGTCCTTTGTTGACATCACAAGGGATGTCTCAAACTGTGCATGCTACACATGTACATTTTTATACTATCGAAAAGGTGTTCCTTTGTTCACACATACATAATCAATCTGGAAGAGCGTTTTCTCTCCTTACTATGACCATTTCAAATAATATTTATTTCTAAAAGGTCATTTTCGGGTATTAAGATGACTATTCACGTGTATCTTTCTTATCAATAGCGTTTTATGTTTTCTCTGTCTTCTGAATATCGCGTGATTAGGGGACGTATCAATTCGTTCAACAAAATTTTAGAAGTTAGAATATATCATGTAAACGGTCCGTGTTCAGAAACGTTTTTGTTCTCATCATTTCTCGGCTGTTTTATTAAACTGCCTCATTTTCGCTTGCATCGTCTCCTATAAGTTAGCCAACGCTACATTTTATTGCAACCGAAGCAATTAGTAGCATAACAAAAGGTGGTCCATATGGCTAAATATATATAGTTAGCAACAGCGTCCAACAAAATAAATATCGTATAATATCCAAGATCAATGTATGTGTATAAATATATATATATATATATA
>JAECUM010070030.1:0-23071 GCA_016617855.1 Megalonaias nervosa | reverse complement strand
ATATAAACATATATATATATATATATATATATATATATATATATATATATATATATATATATATATATATATATATATATATATATATATATATATATATATGCCCGTTATCCTGCCTTTTTGTTTCTACTTCCTTTTTCAGGCGTAACGTACTATCTTGAAAAAGCTTGGTTATGAAAACTTCTTAAAATGTTTAAAGTGTCAAGATATCTCGCCGTTTGACCAAAGTAGGTTTGCTATCAGTTTAAAATGAGCACACTCAATAAACAGATACTATTAAAGACGAAATCTTAAGGTACTCAGATAGAAACAATGAAAGATGTTTGTCTTGTGAATTTGGGTTGATTCTTCTCAAACTGTTCACTGAGCAAATAAATCGTAAATATAATTTTATTAAAGTAAGCTAGGTTATCGATTTATCAATTAACAAGGGCTGTTTTTATTCCATTAAAATGTCGATCATAAATGTAGTACGAGTAATTAATTTTGAATAATGCAAAATGAGAGAGAGAGAGAGAGAGAGAGAGAGAGAGAGAGAGAGAGAGAGGACGCATCAGAAGGGAGGGAGCCGGATGTATTCAAATGTAATAATTGTGACCGATGAAAATAGTGCGATTATTATGTGAATACCAATCTCCGTGTTCTATAGTTAGATTTTTCAGTTATTGTGAGTTGCTCTATCGGAAAACGGCCATGGTTTCTGATGGTAACATTATTAAGAGTACGTATCAATCCTTGCAGGTAAGTGTGCAAATATTAGCATAAATCTGGACACTGGTAGATGCATTCAAGTTAACAAAGAGTCTCAACAAGAAAGAAATTGTACTTTTGCATCATATTTCGCGCTAAAGAAAAAACCTATTTAGAAAGCGCAGATTTTCACCAACAGTTTCTGATTGGTTTCCTGGAAACATTTCTATAACATGGTACATTTAAGAATCCATATAGGAGTCATTACTATTATTGAAAAAAGACATGCAGACCATCTTTAGACAGCAAACATTTATGGCTATCAAACAGTGTATCATCCAGAAGCACGTGTACCATTAAATAGTGTTATACGTTTCTTTTGTTCAGTAGAACGGTGTCAAGAAGGTGGTGATGACGTGATCCCCATTTCTTATGCTTTTCGGTTATCGAAATCTAAGAGATGACCGACCCACGGTTTTATTGCCCGAATCGAGTAAACAATAAAATTGAATATGACATTAAAGGATGGAATAACAGGGATCCAAGCAGAGATATAGAACAGAACAACACGAGCCCCCATATGAAAAACTATAACAATTTAATCAATTACATCTAAAAAAATTAAATTGAACATGACATTTGAATGATTCACTTTCCCTTAGAAACAGAGTTACAAAATTTATGCGAAATTCAATTAGCCGTTTTGTTATAACGATTGAACAAATTTCATCATATAATCGAGTGACTGATCGAATTCAATTTGCCGGCATGTCACATCACCTGGTTGCTGCCAATCTTCCCAAATCACTTTTAGTGATTGGTTGACGTTGTCCAAATCACTTTTAGTGATTGGTCGACGTTGTCTCTCTCTCTCTCTCTCTCTCTCTCTCTCTCTCTCTCTCTCGTATCCTGTGCTATTTTCTACCTGCAGTACAATTTGGGAGCAATTTTTTTTTCTTCAAATCAAACTATAATACCCAACTTCAATACGCGTCAGATTTATCTTCTCCTGGGATGAAACAATATTCTCACTCTCTTTTACGTCAGATATCGTCTATCGAAATTCAACAGAACTAAGCTATCCTCTTTTAGGAACCTAATATACATTTACAACCCCATTTACGTAAATTTATGTCATTTCTAGAGGCCCCTCACATTCCTAACCGGAACCATGACATCATTAGACATCTCAGATTACTATTGTTGCTTCCCTGTGGCTATAAATTACTAGTCAGTCGAGACACGTTCCTAATGCTAACACCATCGACTCTCAGTTTTAAAAGAATTAACAACTTAATTACACAAATTAATTAATGCACATCAATCCTTGCCCGAACTACATTACTTTGCTAATGAGAGATTCATTGACGTATATTTCCAGAAATAGGTGTAGGTGTAATTTAAAGTTGTATCTAGGACTCTTAAAGCATTTAAAAGTTAGCGTCTTGACGCTTGGGTAATAATTCAACGTCCACATGTTCTCAGGGGAAATTAAACCAATACGTAGTTTGATTTTTTTAAACGTAGCTTGAGCCTCATGTCAAGATTGTTGTATTCATTCACTGTTTCATGGATAGAAGGTGCAAAACAGCACAGTGGTGTAATTAAAACTATGAATTGTGTGTTTCATTGCCACGCAGATTTTATTCAGACTTGTTGGCGCCGATTTAGGTTTTACTCACATATATAGTCACATAGTTTTTTATTCGCATATTTAGTATAGACTCGCATTTCAAAGATATTCGCCAGCCGACTTCGGATGAATTATAAATCTAAACAGTTTTGAGTATTCAAAGCTTCTTCTCGTTTCAATGTTTAAAAGGTCTTAAATGTACAAACCTGTATAGCTGTATATGTTTATTTAGGCCATGAAATTAAATGCAGGTGCAAATATTATCAGGTTAATAAATCTTAAGTTTGTATCTTTAGTTTAATATTTAGAAACTTTGTCAAGCAATTGCACGAAACTTTATTATTTATTAAGTCTATTGATTAATTGAAACCTTAAACTCAGTCTGAAATCCACATGCTTCGTGTTGTAAGATCTCTTTAAGTTTTAATAACGTTGCAAACAAATGTAAAGTTGTTTCACTTATTATCTGATCGTTTCCTAAGTAACGTGGTCATTTCCAATTTAATAACTTATAATGGTTTTGTGTTTCGAGATGAATTTGTTATTATTGTCGGAATTAATAGCGTTTCCACTTAATTAATTAGCTACTACAGGTTTTCTCCAATCAACTATAAACTTTTATGTTATTATTGCTACTATCGGGTAAGTGACTTGTCACCAGAGCAGAGACAGCCACGCCCTACTCATTAGCATAGCAGGACCACAGTAGAGATAACCACGCCCTACTTACTAACATAAAACTACAACAGCAGAGATAACCACGCCCTACTCATTAGCATAGCAGGACCACAGTAGAGATAACCAGGCCCTACTCATTAACTTAAAACTACAACAGCAGAGACAGCCACGCCCTTCTCATTAGCATAGCAGGACCACAGTAGAGATAACCACCTCCTACTAATTAACATAAAACTGCAGCAGCAGAGATATCCACTCCATATTGATTCGCACTGTACACCATGTAAAATAACAGTAATTTAGCTTGACACATATCCCCTGTGAATTACCGGTAATATTTTAGCGCACACTAAAATTTCATCAAAAATAGTTTTAAAATGTTGAATGTATGACAAAGTGTTTTTTATATATGATATGTAGTCCGATAAATCAACAACAACCCCACAATCTGTGTTGATACTGATAGACGATATGTGGATCTGATGTGACCTGTTTATTAAAATATGCAATTTTGCTGCATGCAGATCATTCCAGAACAAACCTGCGTACGCTTTAGACACATACCTGTAATTGGTAACGGCCATATCAAGCGCGAAATTCAAAATGGCCACAGGACAGATGGTTGTGCTATTCCAGGTGGATTTACAAGTCACCAAACATATGATTTGCTCCGGAAGTATAATGTACATGTCACCAAAGAACCCTCTAGCAGCACAGCCACGAGAAATACTGGTAAGTGTATAAAATGTACACCGATGTGTGCAGGAAAAATTTGAATGCAGATAATTGCTGCTTTTAATGAATAGGTGATATCAGCCCCTCTCCCGAAAATCAATATCATGACGCGTGAAGGGCTGATTTATCGGCCTATATGATATGCAGTGACACCTGATAGACATTATTACTGAATTTGCGACAGTGTGCCAGCGCGCAAATTACGTGATTTTCACTTGCAATAGTATTGGTCGACAGTCCATCGGTATCAGCACATGCTGTGGTTTCAGTGACATACGGCGATACGTTATTTTGTGCTGTTAGATAAACACTCTGAAAAGAGTTGAGATAGGTCATGCCAAATTAAAGATGCATCGTTTTAAAGAACTTAAATAATTTGAAATATAATTGCATTCTCAGGAAAGCTTATTTTGGCGTTATTAGTTTTGTTTAATTTCGCATATCATATAAAAATCTTAAGATCAATAGGAATTGTCATAGCTAAAACGATGTTTTCTTTCACTGCCATAGTTCCGATTTGATATCACATTTATAAATATTGTCTGTTATATTGATGTGCTAGTAAGGAGAGATTATTCATGAAAAAAGGTATATCGTATCCAGTGCCGGATTAAAGCCTTCCAGGGCCCTAAGTACTGAAAATATTATGGTACCCCTCCCACACATCCTACAAAATGTGAAGCTCAAAAACACAATATTAAAAGCTAAATAGGTGGGGAAATGCCAGTGGTGCCATCATTCCAAATCAAAATACTCGTACATGCAGATCGAAATGGCCATATATAAGTCATTCCGTTGTATCATCAACTATTAATGTGAATTCTTTTTTCTGGTGCCCTTATTGGGCTATTGCCCAAAGCACGTGCTTAGTGTGCTAAATGGGCAATCCGGCACTGATCGTACCTAATGCACGCATTATATGGGGTAGGCTAAAAATTGCTCAATATTCTGCTGGATAATGTCCATTACAATTGTACTACTAAAATAGCCTGAAAGTTTCAAACCAGTCTACTTAAAGCTGTTCGTGTAGAATAACAACGTTTTTAATATCGATATATCTGTTTATGTCCGTATCATAAAAAGAACTTCATGAAAGCGTTAGTCTACCATAAGTTTGTCATCGCTTCATTTCTTCTGTCCAGTTTCGATCCTCAAAATTATGAAACAAATGTTTTGGGAATTCGACCGAACGTCTCTTTTAATGAACTGCCGTATTGAACGATTTATCTTTCAATGAAATACCATGGAATCGTCAACATTGCTTGTGTAACTATGATTTTCAACATTTTCAACTATTACTGCACATTCATCATCTTGGTGACTTCTGAATGTTGCCGTCTTGTGTCCTTTTGTCTAATAAAAGACTTACTGCTCCTGTGGCCCTGTGGTTAGAGCGTCCGACTCGGATGCGGGAGGTTGCGAGTTCGAACCCCTGACTAAAAATGGTACTAATAGCTGCCTCGCTAGGCGCTCAGCATTAAGAGGTTAGTGTTATGACAGGTCGGCCTGGTGTCAGGATAATGTGACTGCGTGTGACATCATGCTACATTTCTGCGGCATGATGCGCCAGTGCTAGACATCACTATTAACTGCCACACTGCAGCGATATGACTGAGAAATTGTTCAAGCTACTTTAAAAATCCAAATCACACACACACACACACACACACACACACACACACACACACACACACACACACACACAATTAAAGACTTTATCGAAAATGACAAGTAATCCGAAAAAACTAATTTGCTATATATGCATGTCGCTAAAAATGATTTACTACTCGAGTGATTCTTATAATGGGATAGATCAGAAGCGAACTGCAGCTTCGTTAGAATGTTACAATAGCGGAATTTATAGGGAGTCGCAGCATCTCAAATCATCCACCTGGTTTTGTGGGCCTTTCTTCTAGACTTTGGTTATCTTGACACCTCTTAGCCCCTTCCCAGCATGTCTTGCTGCTTAGGACGTGGAAGTGATACCCTGTGTTTCCGAAAAGTTATTCTTATTATTGTTTTTCCCATGTCCTCCCATTTGGTATTGGCTTTATAGAAAATAATAATAAATTATTCAAATATTAAAATTGTGTCCGGGTTTCTCTTTGTTTCGTATAAATATATAGTTACATTAGCCCATAGCTCGGTTTTGAAATATGTACTTCCTTCCCTGGGTCTTTGACATTTTACCTTCATCATTGCCAACAACGTCTGACTTAATTGCACCTTCCTCACGGATAATTACTGAATAGGTAATTATTTTATATTACTTATAAGCATGGTATAGAAAGGTAATTAATTCATCGGTCGTAGGTCTGTATTTCAGTTCAGGGAACGCCATTCATAGACCAAACTTCATTGGTCTCTCACTTCCACTGTTTGTAAACGTGTCATTAAGTCTATCAGAACGTGATGTAATCTGTGCCTCGGACGTTACTCCCGAACAAACGCACGGGTAACAGATAAAGTACATTAGTCATAAACATCTTTATCGAATGGGGAATATTAATTTTTTGATTGTATAACTGTTTTTCATTCCCAAAAAGATAGAGATGATCCAAATGATGCTTTGTAATAAGTGTCGTTTGGCTACAATTGATATATCGATAAACGGGGCCTGGGTAGCCTTTTGTATTCAGAAATGTCTAAAAAAAATATATATATTTCTTAAATTGTCAGGTGTTTTAATTTTATTGTCGTGACTACGATCGCATGGTATATATCTGAGAAAGAATGCATTCATAACTTAAACTAATAGAAAATAAAACGATTATTAGAACCCGCTGTATTAGTGATAACTGAGTGTTTACGAAGTTCGGTAAAATCAGATTTTTTTTTTTCACTAACGGAAATTCCCGAAGTTGCGAATTCTCCTTATTTTCAAGACCACATTGATTTTTGTTTCTAAATGGGCCAGTACATGTCAGTGTAGCAGGAAAACTATTAGAAGAAGAAAAAGAAGAAGAAGATGCTGCTGCTGCTGCTGCTGCTGCTGATGATGATGATGATGGCGACGAAACAATGAAAATGGGTCGATGACATGTCCAGCGCATTTAATTTGGTTTATTCTTTGGCAAATGTTATCGCTCATTATTAACACCAGTTCCCAATTTCACCAACGTAAATTCTTAAGTCAAGTCTAAAGTCAAGGTATCTGACTGGTTAATTTTTAAGTCAGACTTAAATTTCAGGCCATCAGGTTGCTAGATTTTAAAATGAAGTTTCATTCTATACTTAATTGGTGAAATTTAGACTGAAACTAATTTCGCTTTTAACGAGACTCTGAAATTAAAGCTGCTGTCCTCTTTCCATAACAAGGACAATTAAAACAACAGTGAACCAGATCGTTATTTGTAGTCGAGTTTGAGATTCATAGCCGATCGAGAAATAATAATTAGATTCTGCTTGCCAACCCGCATGTTCCTTCCTAATTTAAATCCCAAATGTCATCATAAAGCAAAATTAAATTTGAGATCTAACCGTTAGGTTTTCAGTTAACGTTCTGTTGTTTTTTTCTTGTTTTTTTCCCTCCATCTTATACTTTATCCCATCAGCGGCGACGAGGCCATTGCGTGATTTTGCTGCTGCTGATTGTACTTAAACGCAGCAGTCACTATCCTAAGTTCCTGTCCAAGGCAATTAAAAAGTAAATGAACCAGCTCATTATTCGTGATTGCGTGTCAAGTCGATGTGACCCATTTCTAGAACGAATAATCATAAAACATAAAGATTCCAGACATAGAGAAATTTCATATATAGCAAAATTTATTTTATCCATCCGTGTTGATCAATCTTTGCATGAATCCAGAACGAGGCTAAATTAATGCACAGGTGCAGTCAAAGATCTAATTATAGAACTGATGGGGGGGAAGGCGTTTTTTATGTTACATTTGTGCTGTTGTGTATTTACAGTGTGTTTTCCTTTATTTATCAATATATTTGTCCCTTAAGATTCGGATGCAATTATCTTTGTTCGATCACTCTTGTGCCGTATATTTGATATTTGAGATTGGTTATCGGACTTTATTTACTTTGTGAGTGATTAGGTAAAATTTACACATCGATAATTACCAAACCATGATCATTTAATCCTACTATATATATATATATGCCATTGTAGCTGATTAGTATGAAAATGTATATTCATTCCAAGTTTAAAACGTTTTCTCAAACATTCATCTCTTCCATATCAAGTTTTTATTTTTATTGATATAAAAATATCAAATGGTATGTACACTTTCAGATATTGCGTCTCACTAACTTAATGGCTCAAAATATGGAAAAAATGGTAGATGTGACTATTATACTGATATCGTTGGGTACATTGGGGTATATCCACCCAAAACTTATTGTCGAATATATTTTTTACCTATCGCACTGTTTTGTCAAAAATAACATTTTGAACGCCCCTACCCATTGTCTTCGTCTTATAATGAAAACAGAGGGGTAGTTTCCTGTGTACGTTATTACTTAAATTACAGTCCTTTGCTAGTTAAGAGCTCTATTCTGTTGCTTTTAAGCGCCTTGAAAGGAAGTTACCGAATCAAGCACATAATGGCATTCACAAAATATCCATTACGTGCTTACAGCTCCGGTGGCTTAATGGTTAGAGTGTCCGCCTCGGATGCGGGAGGTCGCGGGTTCGAACCCCTGTCGAGTTATACCAAAGACTTATAAAAATGATACTAGCAGCTGCCTCGCTAGGCACTCAGCATTAAGAGGTTAGTGTTAGGACTGGTCGGCCTGGTGTCAGGATAATGTGACTGGGTGGGATGTCATGCTACATGTCTGCGGCATGATGCCGTAGTGCTAGACATCACTATATACTGCCACACAGTCAGCTGGAACACAGAAAGATAGTATGGCAGAAACCCCAGATGAAAAGGATTCTGCTTGGATGGGTGAGGAACTTTTACCTATTTGTGTTATAGAGACGACATAAAATTCGGGTAATTCCTCAGCTCAAGGGACTTAAAGAACTGTAAATATGTCATGTTTAATCGTCTTGGTCTTACACACCTGTAATTATGTCATTTTCAAGTTGAACACACCTGATGTATGCCAATAAATAATATCCACCTATTAAGACATGGTTTCTTATTTATGTATAAACTTAAGATGCAGTCTAGTTGATGTGCATTTTAGTTGACCGATAATATAATTAAATGGATGTAATGGAGAAATAAAAACAAGCAGTGAACTTGTGAACAAAAAAAACAAAAAAAAAGAAGGACAACAAAGTAAATAAATAACAAAAATTATGAGACCTGAAGGGCGAATATACTACTTGTCAGGAATCCACACCTTGGAGTAGTGTCTGCAACATAATCCCTTTTGCACCGTTCATTTGTCGCGATTTAAAATGTAGACATTATTTGTTTTAAATTTTTTAAATAAACTGAGGATATAAAACTTAAAAACTGTATCCAAATAATGTCAGAAATCTTTTTAAATCTGTACAATATTTTTGTGAATATACTGAGCATTTTTGTATGTCATGTGATGATAGTGTCGTACACGTAATAGTTCACCTAGAATGAGGCGATTCTGTGGACGGATGTACTCGTGCATGTGCGAACTTATTGCTTTGGTTTATACGGTTTGAAAATATTTGCTTCGTACTTGGTAGTAACTTTTGTGAAATGTGTTCGCCTGTATAAGGAAGCGGCCAAGCAACCGATCACAGCAAACGACAGAGCGTCTGTTCGTAGTGCTTGCAAATTGCGCTTCTGACAATCACAACATGGCGTCTTCCAAAATCCATCACGATGTCGAAAACACAGACTTCCAAGAGTACAGCTAAAGCGACTAAAGGACGTTTGGAAAATCGTATCTCTACTTTAGTGCAGAAAGTTGAGGAGAAATTGCATGAAAATATGTCCTTTTGAAGAAGCAACATAGCAAACAACAGGAAATTGGTCGTGCACTTCAGAGGGTAGGTCGTTAATATCGCTGGAAACAAATTGATTCTTGATCATTCTGAGATTTTTCTCTGCGTTTGACACATCATGACACGCTCTCTCATCGGTCTGGCAAGAAATTAATTGTTTAGCTTTCTGTCATACAAAGACGGCCCGTCAGAGGGTCATTGGAGACACGATACTGAGGTAAGAAAAAGTAGAAATAAGGCAGAAATAACAATTTTCATCTATTACGCCTCTATTGTCTTAAACTAAGTAATAGAAAAGAGCGAAAACCAACAAGTTTTGTAAAATTCAACAAATAATGTATTTCTCTAGAATACAAAGTGAAAAATATAAAAAGAACTTATGGTATTGTGAATTAAATTCCAAATAATCTTAGAATTACAAGTCTTTATTATTAAGGTCCTGAATAAACTTTAGTGGTATTCCAAACTAAATCCAACGCTGTAAGTGTTGATGTACCTGTTGTGGCCTGTGTAGCAGTCACGTGCTAACAGTCTTTTGTTGAATCACAATAATACAATCCAAGAATGTATCCTTATTTGAATTTTACTATAAATCCAATTTTCTATTTCCGAGAATGTTATTTTTGAGCACTTTTTTATTTCCAGAGAAGAATAACTTGAATGAAATAATTTGGACAAATAAATTCCAACCCAAATAAAATATTGGACAGAACAATAATACAATTCATTCTGCTGAGATCGTACAGCTCGAATTAATAATTTCTAGATAAACAAGATTATATAGTCCTCTACTTGACCTCAGGTCACAATTAGTATTTTCTAGAAAAAACTATTACCTAATGGAAATTTTCATTCTGGAAGGTTCCAAATGTTTACAAGATAAAATGTTAGTTATAATTAGAAGGTCTGTTACTAAAATTATAATATAAAATGTGGTAAACAACAGGTAGACCCGGCATTTAATGGGGGAATTTCCAGTGTTCAGGACTGAGATAAATAATGTACTTTACAAAACCAAAATCAGTGATTCAGGTCGGGTAGAAAATGAACTTCTTATCGACAAGGTCAAAATACAATTATCCATAGCATATAATGAATAAAACAAACAAACAAACAATAGAGATTGAATATACATAACACATCGTTTCTGGAAATATTTGCCACAAAGAGTGTAGAACCTAAATATTTATTCCCAAAGTGCTTGGACGGGATAATACGAACCAGGCCTCAGATATCTCAAGTACCATATTAAACTCTTCACATATCGTGACATTAGAAAACTCTTGAAAATGTGAAAATCCAGAAAGACTTGCTGTCTATAAGGGAAAATAAAAATCGCTATTCGTGTACGATTTTCTCAGAATTTCTACAAGATCCCAGTCTTTACGACATTTCGGAACCCATGATTTTGTTAGAATTTAGGATTGAAAGTAAGTGGTTACAGCTTGGTGCAAGGAGCACCAAATACAAACAGCCACTAACATCAATTAAACGTTTAGCCTAACAAGGTCAAGTGGCATGTAGGACTGGAATTGTTTCTGTGACTTACATGGAATCCATTTTAGCAAAGTTTCTTTAAATAACCTCAGAGGTCCAACGGTGAATATTGATAATGCAGTCCAGCTAGTGCGGGAGTATTACATGTCAACTAAGCCTTTGAACCAGGTGGACAGAGCAGGAGTTGTATTGCATGTCAACTGAGTATTTGGACCAGATGGGCAGAGTAGGAGTTGTATTGCATATCAACTAAGTCTTTGGACCAGGTGGGCAGAACAGAAGCATAACACCACAATTCGAAGGAAGGTTGCAATATCGGACAGTGGCCTGAATAAATTACAAAAAACCCTGCAAAACACAATGTTTTACCTGCTCCTGTCATATAAGAGTCTTTGGGAGAGTAATTGAAGACCATCATAAAATTAGTAAAGATCAGAAAGATCGGCTGTAAAATTTAAAGTCCGAATTTACTGAAAATAAATCAGGCTTTGGTATGAAGATGAAGTTCGTTACAGTAACTATTACTCTGTCTCAAGAAAGTATTCTGGGGCTTTCAGCTCTGGTGGCCAGGGATCAAGCACATGCACTGCTGACAAAAGTAAGTCCGACAGAAACGGTAGTTCCAGTGGATAAGAATCTTATTTAAAAAGAAAAAAATATAAAATTAGGCGGAGGTAATGATATGGCAGTTGAATCTGCAGGAACGTTTTGGGAAAATGGGGGTGGGTGGTGGTCTCAGATGTTTATCTTAACAGCTGAAAATAGAAACTACTGACGATTAATGGGTACTTTCGACAATACAAGAATGGTACAATTTAGAATTGAACAAGCTACCAGTAGAAGATATTCGTTTATATGAAGTTGTCAACGAATTCCTTGGAAAGCATGATATAGAATCTATACATGCCGTATATGTTCATATAGCATATTTTCCTAATACCCCCACCTCCAAAAAATCAGAGAAAGTAAGAGTAATTGAAAATATGAAAGCGCTAAACAGATATTTTCTAAATCATGCATATGAACCCGTTCATTAAGGTATGAACTTGTTGTGTGTGCGTGTGTGTATGTGTGTGTGTGTGTGATTTGGATTTTTAACGTAGCTTTATCAATTTTTCATTCATATCGCTAATATGTCTGCAAAATGGCAGTTTATAGTGATGTCTAGCACTGGAGCACCATGCCGCAGACATGTACCATCGTGTCCCACCCAGTCACATTATCCTGACACCAGGCCGACCAGTCCTAACACTAACCTCTTAATGCTGAGCGGCTAGCGAGGCAACTGCTAGCACCATTTTTTTAAGTAAAAATAAGTCTTAATTATGACACGGACGGCGTTCGTACCCGCGACCTCCCGAATCCGAGGCGGACTCTACCACTTAGGCCACCGTAGCGGTTTATGAACTTTATGAAATCAAAACTTGGAAATTTTTCTCGATCTAAGCCATGCGTATCTTTATATTCCAATTTTACTTTTCCATACGCCATCGCTATCGGACGTTTTGCATCAAAGGTCATTATTCTTAATGTAAAGCCCTATGCTTCAGACTCACGTCCACTCCAAGTGTTTTCACCAAAGTGGTATTACGTTTCACTTATCTAGGCGGATGGAAACACGGGCATGGGCGCTTGTCTCGACAATTGGCCTGCAGCAAATCGGTAGAAAACATTGTTACTTCAGAATCTAGAGAAGTATCCTTGATTCACTAGTGTTTGTCGCAAAGAAAGACAACTCTTGTATCCAGAGCTATTTGATTCACTAGTGTTTGTCATAAAGAAAGACAACTCTTGTATCTAGAGCTATTTGATTCACTAGTGTTTGTCATAAAGAAAGACAACTCTAGGATAGCTCCAACTCAATCAGTAAGGTACCTGAGTAGTAGAACAGGGTACCACGAAACATTTAGGTATTGCTTTTGTGGGCTTAACGCCATTTTTTCAGAACACGATAGGCTAAACATGGCGGCCAGTATATCTGGTCGAGGAAGAACCCGGGAAAACCCCTGGATGAATCATCGACCCACGGGAAGCTTTTATCACATACTGGCAAGCTTTCTCACATACTAACGTTCACCGAGCCAGAGACTCGAACCCACGCGGAGAGAGATGATGTTACTAATCTGTAAAGACGAGCGCCGTAGACTACTCGGCCACCCGGAGCTCCCACGAACCATTTTGTACCGCGGTATTTCCGAACATACCCGGTACGTACCACTGTATACCGCATATATGTTTGGGACCAACAATTCAATGGTTTAGGGCAGGGGCCTGCCACTTTCTTTTGTGAAAATTTCCTTCTCTTAGTATATGGAAAAAATAACTTGCTCTGATATATAACAATATAACATCATATCGTCTCCATTATATTATTCGAGAAAAAAAATAATGTTGAGATAAAAGAAAATAAAATATTTTTGCTCAATATAAATATCGCAGCCCTCACCCCACGAAAAATAAATTTTCGGTAACTCATAGTAGAATGTGCTGTGTGTATGCTAATTGTTGTGTAAGTTGTATTCTGTAAACTGTAAATAAATCTGGATGATTATGCATACACTATAGCTGACACCCTTTGAAAGACATTGTACTGACTTTACAGAGCATATTGATGAAACTTGAAGTGTTGACATTGTATTTACAATTTACAAACCGCTCTATTAATATAATAGGAAGGCAAACTTTGAGTGACACCCGGGTGGAATACTTAACAGAGAGGACCAACAACCATAAAATACACTCAAGAAACGACAAAATATTATGTGGACTCAAGAAATATCATAAAACTCAAACACAAAGCAATAGCTCTCCTGAACAGCTTAGGATGATTTGCAGTCTTAAAAAGGAATACATATACCTAACAAATTTGCATACGCTAATAAATAAATAACAAATGACATATTTTAGTTTGTTGTTTTAATCCGACTTTTTTTTCCAAAAGCTGGATTTAGCCCGAATATCTTCACAACATCCCATATATTCAAACCCAAGTCAAACTTGTGATTAAAGGGTCATAAAATAAAACAATTATATTTTCAATATCCAAGATTACTTTATGACAGATACCACTATTTTGTAATAATAATAATAATAATAATAATAATAATAATAATAACATTTTAGTTATTTTGTCATATTAAATGAAAACATGCTGAATGTGTAATTAAAGTCGTAATAAAATTGCTCGGGAATTTCCATACATTCCAAACGAAGGGAAACGACGGATATACTGGTACAGTGAAAAAGTACTGTGACACGTTCCAACGATAAAAAGAGTCCGCGGTAAACCGGTATACATGTAATACCGTGCACCTCTACTGAATTGTCTGTACCATTGGAGAACAGGTACAGTGAACCCAACTCAGGACAGCAGAGACAAGCTGTTTCTATCAGTAAAGAATCTGTTAAGTGTTCATGCATTTGCTCATGAAGTTTTTGTTGTAACACCGGGCTTAAGAACATCATACGTATGATTGATTAGCATTAGTCGGCCATACGATGAGATCAATTCAGCCACACACAAATAGTTCATGAAACCATATTCTCAGAATTCGAAAGCCATTATCGCCACTACACAACATATCCAAATTCATCTACATTGCTGGTTAGATTCAGCCAACATTATGATGGGCAAATCTCAACAATAATTGCTAACATCAATTACCATAATGCACGCCAGATGTTTCAAAGACGGAGGGGGTGGGGAGGGAAGGGTGAGGGAATAAATTATTTCAGAGCTCTTAGTCAAGCAGTCAACAGTAACAACGCATACCCTACGGTGAGTTCTCTAGGTTTCGTGGGGTGCCAATTTTCGTGTGTTTTGTGGTTGGTGCAAACCCACAAATGTATGGTCCAACGGTAATTATTAAGAGGTAATTATAGAACTCCTTACCATATCGACGAATCCAAGTACCTAGGAAAGCATCGTTTATCGTAAAACCACGAAAACGGATGCTCGCAAAATAAACGAATTTGCTCTGTCGTGAAAATGGGGCAGTTTAGTTGACTACGAAACATGTTTTGAACATCAGTTACATTGGACAAACTGTGCTAATCAAGTGCGACTGTTCAACAGTTACAATGGCAAACCGTGTAGATCAAGGGCGACAATTGGACATTTATTCAATACATCAACAACACATGGAAGCACCTGGTCAACGCAGCTTTACAACGAACCATGGAATTTATTGAATGGAACACAACAATGTATTGAAAGCGGCTCAAAATGCAGACAAACTGAATGTGTCAATGCAGCGTACAAAGTTCATCAGCACAGGGGCATCTGAATAAGTCTGTTGTTCCGAAATTATTTCCAATGTGGTGTCACCCATCATTAGATCTGTTTGCAACAGATGGCACTCAACCAACAAAGATACTTTGATCGTGGTATCTAATTTTATGAACTGATTCTTATATCACTGCTATGGTTCAGAAAGCAGTGGTACACAGATCATCCCTAGATATTTGTAGTATACCTGTCAGGTACGACTTCTCACACCTTTTATTTCAGCCCAAAGCTTGATCTATCATCAGAGCGCAGACGTGTTCAGCATAACGACGTGGCTGCAATCGATAGAGATTCAAAAGACAAGCCCTTTTGAAAATCTTGAAAGTTGCCCACTGCCTCGTGTAGGAAAGTGACGCAAAAATAATACATCAGTAAACTTAGGAAGTTCTGTAACTTAAACCGCATAAGGAAAATGTATTCCTTTTTTGTAACCGTCCCAGGCGGTAGATTGTCTTTCAGATATGTTTACCAGTTGGCTGCAATATAAAACAATAGCGTGCTATCGTTCTGTGCTAAACTCTATGCTAAACCCTGTTGAAAATGAAGCAGTGGGTCAGTGTTACAACACCTATGCGTCACCGGGCGTATTAAAGTTGTTTTTAACTCTAAGCTTCCTAAAATAAAATTACTACCTATTTTATTACAGTTCTGAAAATGGTTGAAAAGGACTCCTTTGAACCAATAAAGTTAGCATCCGTTAACATGTCATTGTAAGAATGGTTTCTTAAATGCGATTACAACTTTTAGAAGATACAGGAACCTTCAAGCTTTGAGACTGGGACAAGAATCATCGAATGTACAAAAAAATTATATTTACCTTAAATTCAATGACCTCGCCAAACAAGATAGATTTTCTCATTGTAGTTCCAATATCTTGGTACCAGTCTTCTCAAACAAGAAAATTAATTTGACATAGCCATTGTAGTATTATTTAAAACAGACGGAACACTTCAGACATCATGGTGACGGAAATGACAAAGTAGTCTGCTCCCTAATTTAAGTTACTCTTACAGATCAGTATCAGTCCAGAATATATCCAGATGAATTGTACAAAAGATACAAATCGTTTACTAGGACATTATTCTTTAAGGTGAAATACATGGTGCAAGAGTTATTGGCCCTTTTTTGCTCTGTACAATGGAGTGCCGACGAAATCAGATGCCACAAAATGGAGGATTATACTTTCATCCATTTTAACCTACATGATTTATATGTTGAGATCTTGCATGAATTATAAAATTATGTATTCTTGCTTACTATTCCAACGAGTTTCGCAGGTGAAAGAGCTTGTTTACCATTCCAACGAGTTTCGCAAGTGAAACAGCTTGTTAACATTTCCAACGAGATTCACAGATGAAAGAGGATGTTTGCCATTCCAACGAATTTCGCAAGTGAAAGAGCTTGTTTACCATTACAACGAGATTTACATGTGATAGAGGATGTTTGCCATTTCAGTGAGTTTCGCAAGTGAAAGAGTATGTTTACCATTCCAAAGAGATTCGTAGGCGATAGAACTTGTTTACCATTCCAACGATCTTCGCAAGTGAAAGAGCTTGCTTACGTTTCCAAAGAGATTCGCAAATGAAAGATCTTTGTACCATTCTAACGAGATTCTCAAGTGAAAGAGCTTGTTTACCATTCCAACGAGATTCACATGTGAAAGAGAATGTTTACCATTCCAGTGAATTTCGCAAGTAAAATAGCATGTTTACCATTCCAAAGAGATTCCAGCTATATTCTCAAGTGAAAGAGCTGGCTTACCTTTCCAATGAGAATCGCAGGTGAAAGGGTATTTGCTCCAAGTTGCCTTGTAAATAGTCAGTATTTTTTGGATTCTGGCAATGTGTGTGTGATTTGGATTTTTAACGTAGCTTTAACAATTTTTCAGTCATATCGCTACGATGTCTGAAGTGTGGCAGCTTATAATGATGTCTAGCAATGGGGCATCATGCCACAGAAAATATAGCATCATGTCCCACCTAATCACATTATCCTGACACCAGGCCGACCAGTCCTAACACTAATCTCTTAATGCTGAACGCCAAGCGAGGCAACTGCCAGTACCATTTTTACAAGTCTTTGTTATGACTCGGCCGGGGTTAGAACCCACGACTTCATGCATCCGAGTCAGACTCTCTAACCACTAGGCCACCGGATCGGTGGGATCCTGGCAGAGTCCATCCTTTCTATATATTGTATATATTTGTCATGATTTTTGCATTTTCGGGATGAAGGATGGATTGTATTTAAGGGTTAAAAAATGTAAATATAACAAATGAAATAAAATAGAAATATTTCTTCCCGACGTTCAATTTTTAATGACGTAGCTGTGTTTATTAGTTAGGAACTTCACGCGTTCATCGCTAGAAAATCCTTTTTTTCACAGATGTCAGGGAATAAATATTTGGTTTTCCGCCTTTGCGCAGAATTCACAAGTTATTTAGAAGTATGGGTCCTTCCAGCGCTTGCGAGTTGTGAAAATACATAATGACGATTAACCATATGTATATTTAATGACTGATAAGTATAACGGTATCATACAATTTTAAATTTTGAGAACAAAGTCTCAATTTGAAATCAGAAGTCGGAAAATTGTCGAGTCTTTAGAACATCTTGCTTTCACCTTTCCCCCATCCAAGTTGGAATCAAATATCAACATGACTAGGATACGTATAATGCATACATTTACACGTACATGCTTGTGTCAATTATTACACACGTGAATGCATACATACATAGATTATAAATTCTCGTAAAAAAAGATATTTATATCACTGTAAATTTATAAATTTTAGCCAAATTCAGTGAAACATGAAATATAGGTTACAGTGACCGACTTTTGTAATGAAAATGTGATGTTCATCATGACGTAAAGTCTCACTAACTTTCCTGATTCCAGATATGAGTATTTATTTATTTCGTGTACAAGCAAGAATGTACAGCAGATGTACGTTTATACAAAGGCAGCCGTTTCAGTGTGGTAGGTGATATGAAAACCACACCAAAATGATGTTTTGGCCATAAGATGAAAGAATGTTGAGATTCAGTGAGGCAGGTTATGTGCTTTGTCTGTGCCAATGACTGAGTTGTTGTACAAACACTCTACTATCTTTAAAGGGTCATCTAATAAAGAAGAGATAATTTATTTGTATGATTCTAATATATTTTTGATTGTCTATGCATTGCTTCTCGTTTCAAAACTGCATGATATTCCACTTTGTAGACCAATAGACTAAATGAATTCGCCAGTCTATCCGACGAGCGTCATAGGAGAATATTTACACACCTGAATTTGAGCCTTACGCGGTGTGACCTTAACCGGTACACGAGTATTGATTGTCCATATATTTCTAACGTGCGGCAGTATTCCATTAGATCAGACAACGTGCAGGACTTGTTCACATCCGTTTCTAAGCAAATATAAGTAGGATTTGCGTCATGGAAAATTGCGAGTTAGAAGAAGCTTCTCAAATGCATCAAGCTACAGCTAGGTTTTGCTTGTTGCTGATGGGTTTTTTTTGGGGGGGGGTGTCTTTTCGTGTGTCTGCCGGTGCTGCGTAACAGCTTGTCTAATTGATAATTTCAAGAAGGAGAATCTGGGACAAGTTTTCGCCTCGGTATTGATTAGACTGAACACTTTGATCTAAATTTATGCGTTGAAGCCTCTTTGGGTATTTTGAGATGAACACGTTCTATAAATCTCCGCTTAGTGCAGAAATACTGGATAAATGTGTACAAGCCGAGGAGAAATTTTGGTCGAGCAATAGCTATCGTAGCACGCGTGTGCACATGAACTGAAACACGCTACATCAATGAAGTCATCGTATTTTCACCCGACGGTCGACGTACATTTAACACTAACAGTTCGAATGAGAAAATCGTTTGTTTTAAACAAATATTTAATATTTGCCTGATGTTCATTGTTTTGCTTTTTTATCAAGTTACCTGGCAGAGAAATCATCTGGCGTTAAAAGTCCAATGCGCCTGTCTTCACTGCCATGAAATGAACTGGTCTAGATGATAAAAACAAATTATTCTCATAATTTCCACAAAATTTCCCATTCACTTGCCTTTGTTGTTTATGAAGCTCGTTTATTCATCGTAATTACAAAACATATCTTTGAAGATGCGGTTTTAGACAACAAAAGCAAGAAGATCCCCCTTCCACCGTTGCATGATCCAGGTACAATTCGATTTTTTTTTAATGACAATAACGAATTAATTAGTTCTTAAGTCGAAACCACAATTTGTATGATCACCACACAAGGCAATCTACGAGGAATTAATAGAATCAGCATATACCATTTTCTTAATTTTATAAAGTATAAATCGTAAGTATAGATGTTATGTCAATTAATTGTTCTTTAAATGGAGTACGGAACATAAAATCAATACGAGACGTGCCCAGCTATCATATTTTACGGCATTTTGCGACGACTGCGAGAATTGTTTTCCATTGGGTCATAAGATGTGCCGAGAAAGTAAATAATGGGCCCCTCCCTCGCCCCCTTCCACAACCCCATGTCTAAGACGTTTTCAATCGATACCGGTATTTCTTTTTCAATAATATGTGTGGAGAGAAGAATCAAAATACTGAGAACGTTCTCTTTCTCATTTGGTTATTTTGGTTATTTTGACAAAGTTCTCTTCCTTATTTGGTTATTTTGACAACGTTCTCTTCCTCATTTGGTTATTTTGAAAACGTTCTCTTCCTCATTTGGTTATTTTGGCAACGTTTTCTTCCTCGTTTGGTTAGTTTGACAAGATTCACTTCCTGGTTTGGTTATTTCGACAAGACTAACGGTGTAAATGTAATAAACGTTTTAATGCTCCGGTATAAACATGGCTGCGTCAATTCCATCCATCAAAATTGTGCATGAGTTTAGCATCTGTTAAAGGTTATTGCACAGGTAGTGGTTTGTTCATTCCGGAATCTGAAGAAGATTGAGTTAGACGCATAACCTTCCCCGAGAGCTAATGATGGGACGTTATGATGTTAGTTCTCATAAATTATTATACGCTTTGAATACTGATTACATATTGGCTTCAAACTTTCCCGAGTCTCCAAGCTACCTGAGGTTCAGCAGTATATATGCCCACTTTTTTGAAACAGTATTTTTCTACCATAACTCTATATGTCACACACACACACACACACACACACACACACACAAATATATACATATACATATACATATATATATATATATATATATATATATATATATATATATAATATATATATATATATATATATATATATATATATCGAAATCAAGATATCGATGGAAGTGATTACTGTTTCGAAATCGAGGTATCGGTATATCAATTTGCAACACTCTGCAGGAGATCGCTTTAGTGTCCTCTGTACGCGGCATCAGCGTGGTGTAACTCAATGTCTTATACAATGAAATTTGTGACGTCAAGGGCAGATATGAAAGTGACATTTTCTATATCACGCTCGGGGTTGGAGTTCGTATAATGAAAATATCTTTTCAATAACGATGACGTAACAAATAAATAGAAACATTTCATATATACATTCAAACTACACCTGTAAAAGTTATGTAGCTAACTGTTATGTTGTGTTTATGACCTCCTTCGACAAGTCATGGGAATGGTTGCTTTGTTTTACTGGACGGTAGATAGAATGGTAAAATTTTAGCATAAAAATGAAACGCTCAAGTTTTAAGTTAATTTACCAGCCGTGTAGCGTTTTGAATGCATAACGTCATAGTATGAAATACAAAAGTCACTATCATCGAGACCCTACTTATTTTCTAAAAAAATCGTTCGAGAATAACAGCCCCACACTGTAAGCGTATTCCGTAGCAACTCTGAACTGAAAGCGTGTGATGCCAGAGAAGAGAGTCTGCTTGGCGCCATTGACAGGGATAACATGATTAAGAATGTTTCATGTATTTGCCCAGGGTTAAAATTAATATAAATTTGCCCATGGTTAAAACTTATCTGTATTTTTCCAGGGTTTAAACTAATATGCATTTGCCCATGGTTAAAACTAATATGTATTCGCCCAGAATTAAAATCAAACTTATCAAATAAAATAATTTCTCTTGATCTAGTATCCAGTACCAGTCTTGAACGGTGCCATATCTACGTGCATAGTTTCTCATTATCATGTAAATGCCTTTTGGCAACGAAATCATCTGAGAAATACGTTGCGCTCTTTTTTTCAACACTATATAGAAATTTGTGCTCATATTCATGATTTGCCAAATATGAATGCATATTTATCTGTTTAATTATTGTTGCCCCATTGTTAAATTTACACTCGATAATAATTATTTTGTTTAATTATTATTCCCCCATTGTTAAATTTACACTCGTTAATGTTGATTTCATATGACACTTTTAGATTTCCTCTTTCTGCTATCGTTTGACTGATTTGCCAATGACGGTAATTGCCTATTTGTTGTATTATATGGGGAGGAATAATTTATTGTGATTAGACCTCCACCCCCTCCCGACCCCCCTACCGACCTCTTGTGCACTGATGTATTAACTTAATCTATTTTTTTCTTGCAAACAATGCAATTGGGATTCACTAAAAAGTTATGAAAATGTATTCTCATTTTCGATACTAAAAAATAGTTCTCATAAAAAACTCGAAATACTTTAGACAGCTGGCATAACAATTAATTTATTAATTAAATTATTTTCATAAAGAAATATTATATTGGTGATATGGAAAGGAGATAATGGGTTTGATATTTAAAAAAAATGGTAGGGAAGATAAAAATCTAAATTCAATGTCAAAGATACGGGAAAAGGTTCAAGTATTGATGAAATCAAACTGTCTTGTAATATTATTATAAATTTGTACTGCAACCCTATAATTAGATTTTTCTCTTTGGCTAGTTTGAGATTTCCTTCTAATAAAAAGCCGAAAATTAAAATCGGTCGGCTTATATCAAGTACTTCATCTTTGATTAAGATACCTGTCACATGAAAATAAATAAGGTTCATTAGTTTGTACGCCTTCTCCATATACACAGACGGGAGTGTCACTTAAATCTACTCAGTAGAGAAACTGCCTTAGGGAGCTGCATTTATCTCTCAGCTTTACGTGTAAAATCAATAATTTTCTACGACCATGCCAAAACGTTTTTGACAGTATTAGATTCTGGAAGCCGGGATCGTTTGAACTCCCCTGACGATGTAATGTGATGTATATCCTCTGAAAGACTATTCCACCAATTGACACTGAATGGTTTGAATGATTTTCGATGAGGAACATATCTGCATGAGACTGAAACAATAATGGATATCAACTTATTTCGCCGACGCAAGGGGGAATAACTACTTGTAACAATAATTCGGGGAACACCGTTGCTATTCCAAATTAAAGTTTTTAGCAGATTCTTCTTTTAACAAATGATCAATACCCATTTTAAACATATACATTCTTTACTTCCATAATAAGAAAAACCACCAGTAGCGCAGAAAGCTTCAAGTTGCCCTTTTTCTATTGTCTCTAAATTCTGCGCATTTCAACTGTCCCAAACTCCACTGGAGTATTCGACTTAGGTTTAATATAAGTCAGGTACAATTTGAAAGAGTTTTGTTTTGGAAAATTTAAACTTCAATGCATTTTGACAATGCCAATATTTTTTTTTTTTTTTTTTTTTTTTTTTTTTTT
>JAECUM010070028.1:0-14627 GCA_016617855.1 Megalonaias nervosa | reverse complement strand
TCTCTCTCTCTCTCTCTCTCTCTCTCTCTCTCTCTCTCTCTCTCTCTCGTTCTGGTACTAACAGCAGCGACAAGCGATCACTAACAGACCATTGTCAATATTTTTATAAATCATATTTATTTTTTTCTTTCGCCCTTTTATTTAAGTATTTGGACTTACTCTATTTTCTTTAATTAATTTGGATCACCGATATTTTCTTTGGATGATCGATAAATCTGTTGTACATAAAGAGCACTTACCAAACATCATCATTCTTTGACAGTCAGTTCTCCGGCACTGACGTCACGTAGAAAGAACTGCAATTATTGTCGGTCGTCCGATTTATGACGTAGTCAGTGTTCGACATTTCTGTCCACATTTTTATTCAGCCATAGCAAGAAGTAGTTCATTGAATGCGGGCACGTGTTTATCGTATAAGGAAGCAGTGAATATTGTTTCTCAACTACGGTCAATACTGCTGGAGACTGACCGGTAGCAACAACGTCAGACTAATGGGGCTGTATATAAAGTCTATAATAACCGAATTTATTTCTCCTCAACACGTTCATGGGATATATATAAAGAAACGACTTTCTTCATACAAGAAACAAGTCTATGTTATTTTAAATAGACATTTGAAAAACGTCTAAACTGATAAGGTCTTAATAACTTTATTAAATCTTTCGCAGGACATTTCGACTTGGCAGACGTTTCTAATTCAAGCGTTCAGGGCAACGCTTTAAACTTCTTTAAATAAAATTTGAATTAATGTAATCAGGAGCTACACCCCATTGATGCATTTATGTTTTTTGTTGCTTTTTTAATACTAGAAATTATGTTGATTAAACAAATGTATGTATAAATGTACATGTTATAGGCGTTCATTAAATTAATATAAATGCGCTCGTGTATAAAAATCAATCAATCAATCAATCCAAATGGTGTGAGTCAATTTCTTCTTGAATTTTAATAGTTCTTCGTTTGCCAATAAAGAGTATTCCTACTATTGCTTTATACTTTAGTAATTTAGTGCTGTCAGCAATAGGTATCGTCTTTAATAAAAATATGTAAAAACTGAGTTCGGAGTTACTTTCCTTCACTGATTAGGATCATTCGGTTGTATTAACGACTGAGCATTACTTGACACTTCAGGTCTACTGTTTCAGTCCTCATGAATATTGAACAATCTGTGATTAATTCCGTGTCATTAATGTCTTGTTAAATCCACGTTAAAGAGTTTTGTTTGAAAATAGACGAATAAATTGCCAAATGAGTTAATTTAAGGCAAAAATTATGAATAGCCGAATTATTCCGATAACATACCAATGCGTATATATCGATGAAGTTCGGCTTCTGGTATATCTGTAAAAATCGGGAACCGCGTTGTCTGAAGGACATAATGGTGGACAGCTGCTTGCTAATTAATACAACACTTCTGATATTAGTTTCATATAGATGTAAATGTTTTGAAATAGTTTGTTCAAATTTACATCATCATATAATTATGATGTCCTTGAAGAAATTGAAATGCATGTATCTTGACCTAAGCATGCCGTCCCCAGCATCAAATTGTAAACGTCGACATGTACATGAACTGATTCATTGTACGTCACCATCGAGAATTCTGGATTTTGACGTCGGTTTAATGAGGAAACTTTCTGAGTCCTAATATTTTGCAATTCTGATAAACAGAAAGTTTTATAAAGGTTAAAAATGTCTACATCTACATTATTGTGTGACCACTAAACAGTCACTATCAAAACATTTGCCCATGGATCCGCGGTGGGTCAGTTGATAGAGCGTGGGACCCGTAAACCGAGGATCTCCGGATCGATACCAGGCCACGTCGGATAGGTCCCACCTGGGTCAGCTACCTCTCTGTGTCTTTGGGATAGATGTTTAGCTATCATTTCTTCGGCATGATACAGGAAACAATGCGGTCAAAATTACTATTAATCCCCACCCCAATCAATCTTCTGCGAAACAGTAATAGACTCATTGGAGCTTTGAAAAGCTACGTATTACACACACTGATATAATTTGTAGAAGATAAATCGTGTCCAAGGATCGTGTATGATGGCGTATTAGTGATAAAAACGACGTTATTTCGTTTTACTAGGTTTTTACAAAAAATACACCAGTACATATACAATTTTTATAATTTCTTATTCAAAGTGTGGAGAATTAGGTATATGATTCATGTCATTTGTGAAATTGTTCGGGGGTCTTTTTATGGGGGGGGGGCGGAGAGACACGATGATATATTTCCTAGAACAAGTAGAACAAAAGATTTTTTTGTTAGTGCCGATATGTACTGATTAAAATTCAAGTCAAATCCTTTTCCCAATATGCACGGAGTGATATCAGCAGGAAACTTGAATAAATGATTTTAAAAGTAATCTGATGCGGACCAAGATAATCATCATTTTTGACCATATTAGCTCCAAAATGAACGGTACCAATAGCAAGCTTTCACTTAAATCAGACTCTATCTACGGTACCAATAACAAGCTATCACTTAAATCAGACTCTATCCAAGTCTTCCTCTGAGCGTAGAACACGCATTTAATGTGCGCATGCTTACATGTGTATGTGTGTGTGTTCGCATGCTTACATGTGTGTGTATGTGTGTGCGCGCGCTTGCATATCGGTTTAATTAGACGCATCTGTGTAATGCATGTATATGAGTCACAATTTTAACATTATGAAGGGCTGGAGACAGCGTGGGAAGACTGACATAAGAAAACAAATGACATGGCGTGAGTGAAGCCAAACGTTTAAATGAAATATAACTAGGTCCAGAGTAAATGCTACTGTTATTAAAGTGCTGAAGGAACCCAAATATAGATTACCGCATATATTCACATAATACTTTACCTGAAACAGCAACGTTTATTCAACATTTTCGAATTCAAGTGTACCTCTATTCTTGCTACAAATGTTCGCGGTTTTCCGCTATCAACTGCATATTCCCCAAAATAGCAGCAAAGGTTTGCCGTGGGTTTATCGCATATTACTGTTACATATCCACTGATGTCCCAATGTCATTTTAATGCGGGATAGGAAATGACAAGTTATTTTACTATTGCGTTATGGTAATATTTGGATAACAATTTTACATTTGAATAATTAAAGAAGGCTCGTATAAACACCTAGTTATTTAAAAGAAATAAAATGAGTAGAATAGAAATAATAATATTTTTTTTAAAACCACAACTCTGAGAAACTGTTGCCAGTCTCTAGCATGCCATATATCGGTCCCAAAATGGTTGCAGTTGGTAGCATCACAGTCTACAGCTTGCCATATATCGATCCCAAAACACTTCCAGTAACATTCCAGTCTATACCTTGCCATATATCGTTTCCCAAAACATTTCCAGTAACATCCCAGTCTATAGCATGCCATATATCGGTCACAAAACAGTTGCAATGAGTAACATTCCAGTCTATATCATGCCATATATCCATCCCAAAACATTTCCAGTAACATTACAGTCTATAGCATGCCATATATCGGTCACAAAACAGTTGCAATGAGTAACATCCCAGTCTGTATCATGTCATATATCGATCCCAAAACATTTCCAGTAACATTACAGTCTATAGCATGCCATATATCGGTCACAAAACATTTCCAGTGGGTAACATCCCAGTCGATAGCTTGCCATATTTAAGTTCTAAAACAGGGTGTAACATCCAAGTCTATTGCTTGCCATATATCGGTCCCGAAACAGTTGCAGTGGGTAATATCCCAGTCAGTAGCATGCCATATATCAGTACCATAACATTTTCAGTAAGATCTCAGTCAAAACATTTGCAGTAGGTAACATCGCAGTCTTTAGCATGCGATATATCGGTCCCATAATATTTCCAGGTCGTAACATCCCAGTATATATAATGCCATATATCGGTCACAAAACATTCCCAGTAACGTCCCAGTCCATAGCATTCCATATATCAGTCACAAAACATTCCCAGTAATATCCCAGTATATAGCACATCTCGTATTAGGTTCCAAAACATTTCCAGTGGATAACATCCCAGTCTACAGCATGTCATATATCGGTCCCAAAAAATTTCCAGGGCGTAACATCCCAGTCAGTAGTTCATCTCGTATAGGTCCCAAAATATTTCCAGTGGGTAACATAACATCCCAGTTTTACATTTCCACTTCTTTTGGGCAATATTCCATTTGCTTAACATCTGTAGATTTAAAAATATTCCTTTACAAAATTGTGTACGAAACGTAAAAAAAATAATATTATCTTGGTCATCTTTATTTGATTTAGGTTGAAGATGTGTATCATTTAGGCTATTATTTTCTTTCTCCTTGTAAACAATATGTATCAATCCATCAGTGTTCCAGCTTGAAGACAACAGGGAATAATAGTGATATAAAAGATCTGTTAGAAAATACGGTCAGTTCTAGATCAAGTTTAGTCGCTGTTAAGCAATCAGCTCCCGTAAACAGCAACATATGCTATGTAAATACTACTAAATTTTATTAGAAATTAACCTGTATTGAGCAGTCACCTGCCTTAAGAAGTCAGTTCTTTTTACCTGTCAGAGATTGCATAACACAGGTTTGACTGTATTTAGGTATATTTCAACATTTCTCTAGCGAAGTTTTTTAACTGATGATTCCTATGTACATCTTGCATACCGTGATCTTCTAATGGACAGATAGATCACTGTCCGTTTTGTTTACGTCTCAGTTCGGCCAAAACTCGTGTTTTCTTTCACAAATTAACATAAAATTTCTTTATTCCAGACTTCGTGGTCCATATTTACCATGACACACATTAGACTAAGCGGTCCATATATACGATGACACACATTAGACTATGACACACAATAGATTCAGTGGTCTATATATACAATGACACACATCAACTAAGTGGTCCATAATTACAAATAAACACACCGGACTCTGTGGTCCAAATATACAATGACACACATTAGACTAAATGGTCCATAAGTACTATGACACACATCAGAGTCCGTGGTCCATATATATAATGACACATATCAGACTAGGTGGTCCATATATACAATGACACACATCAGAATCCGTGGTCCTTGTATACCGTGACATACACCAGACTACGTGGTCGATACATACAACTGACACACGTCAGATTAAGTGGTACATATATATAATGACACACATAATCCTCCGTGGTCCATACATACAGTGAGACACATCAGACTAAGTAGTCCATAATACAATGACACACGTCAGACTACGTGGTTAATGGACACAATGACAAACAATAGTTAAGTGGTCCATATATACGATGACACACATTAGACTAAGTGGTGCATATGAACAGTGACACACATCAGACTAAGTGGACCATTTATACAATGACACACATCAGACTCCGTGTTCCAAATATACAATGACGCACATCAGACTAAGTGGTCCATGTATACAATGATACACATCGGACTAAGTGGTCCATGTATACAATGATACACATCGGACTAAGTGGTCTATATATATATATATATATATATATATATATATATATATAACATATACTCCAATATAACCTTATATATATATATATATATAACTATATATATATATACTATACTACTATATATATATATATATATACATACATACATCAGATTAAGTGGTCCATATATACAATGACACACATCAGACTCCATGGTCCATATATACAGTGACATACACCAGACTACGTGTCCATAAATACAATGACACACATCAGACTCCATGTTCCAAATATACAATGACGCACATCAGACTAAGTGGTCCATGTATACAATGATACACATCAGATTAAGTGGTCCATATATACAATGACACACATCAGACTCCATGGTTCATATATACAGTGACATACACCAGACTACGTGTCCATAAATACAATGACACACATCAGACTCCATGGTTCATATGTACAGTGACATACACCAGACTACGTGTCCATAAATACAATGACACACATCAGACTCCGTGGTCCATGTATACAATGATACACATCGGACTAAGTGGTATATAGATTAAGTGGTCCATATATACAATGACACACATCAGGCTCCATGGTCCATATATACAGTGACATACACCAGACTACGTGTCCATAAATACAATGACACACATCAGACTCCATGGTCCATATATACAGTGACATACACCAGACTACGTGTCCATAAATACAATGACACACATCAGACTCCATGGCCCATATATACAAGGACACATCCAAATTAAAATTTAAATGTATTTTATCAAGTACTAAACATGGTAGAAGCACGGCTCCTTCTATGAAGACCTAATAATAAACAAGCATTTTGTTATAGCAAATAACTATTTTTTTTATACAGTTACTGATTTTACTCGATAAATATCGGACTATATCTTTATCATCCGATACAGTGGAACCAAGGCCCAAATCACTATAATTGCTGACAAATACAACAGCACGACCGTAAAAAAAATACATAAGGAGGCAATGGTAACTTAAAAGATGTAAATGGAAAAACAATGGATTCCAATTTTTTTGCAGTATGTATTACATCATTCTCAAATGCGTAAACTTCGCTTATCTTTAATAATCTCCATGAAACTACGGTAGAAATATTTATCTTTGACATATCATCAGCATAAGTTAAATTGTTAAGAATTAAGTCGTTTAATGTTAAATGTGATCCTACTTGACACTGACTTATTTATTACAATTGTCTATGTATAATGTTTATTAAGTAAAATGACGAAGAACAACTTGATACCTCACTCCATTGGTTACATGGAACAGATCGGATAATTCACACTGAAACAAATTGCAGGATATCAATTATTTTTGTGGACTGGAAGCGTAGAAACAATTTCTTCGTCTTCTTTTCTTCTCTTTAATGAAACCTGGATACAAGAACCAAAAAGGTATAATTTATTCCTTTTCGATGTATACCAATATATTTTGTTCCGTCGGTGTAAACGATCTTTTAAATAATGAACATAAACACGCTATAATTAAGTGGTCGCATTCATCATTCCAGGCTTATTATTATGAGTGAATATATCAAAAAGTTATATTTCCATCCAAATTAAATGGCTCAGTATAACACTTTTTGTCCTTAGAATTTGAAGTTAAAGGCTTTTTCTATTGTGTGATCGCAATATATCTGTTACGCGGAAACACGCGAAAGTACACATTTTAACGGGAAAGAATCTAACAAAGTATACTCTCAGATTTAACTAATGATTGCAGTGTGAAATGCGTTAAGAGAATGAAATTAATCTTAGACAGGTAAAATAGAGAAGTGTCAATGCCCTTTCACCTGTACGTGCCAAAGATGGAGAGAGCGTGATAGTGGCCTCTTTTCAATTTATCACTCTTAAGCTGTACGTGGCGAGAATTGTCCCGTACACAAACATCTCACAAATCTTGTCTTAAGTAACGTCAGGTATTCGAGGGCTATACATACATACATGCATACATACATACATACGTACGAACGTACAGGCATACATACATACATACATACATACATATCAGAATCATGGCGATGAGGAGAAATCACAACAAAATATAACTCTATTCAAACGAATCTTTTGTCATATTTGCCTTTTCGCTAAAATGTATTATCTAAATTTGAATCTAAGACTGAATTGTTATCTCATTAAATAGTTTCGATTAAAATATATATCTTTATTTAGTCACAAAACTGCCTTTTTACAAGGCTACTTTATTCTCATATTTCGCGGAATTTGCGATATATGAAATTCTTATATCCAGTCGAATCCACGCATGGGTTTCACTGAGATTGTTTTTACTGGTTGAGGATTTTGTTTCTTGTACTAATTAATGACTGTTCCAAACCTGGGTGGCATTGTCAGACCCTCGGAGCGGTGAAATAGATGGGTCCCTTTCACACCTGTGCAGTATTCAGGTCATGACGATGTATTCCTGCCTTTCGCCGCCTTGTATAAAAACTAACCCACTATTCTCTTTGATGTTTTAATATATATGAATATTACCCTTCTGTGAAGCGTCAGCCGCTATCTAAAACGTATGAGAATCACGACTGGTGGGAGAAAATCACGATTGGACGTACACAAACATACAGATGTTGCAAAAATCATCACAGGGAGCGTATATGGTTCATTAATTCAAACTCATGGTTAATTTCTTCACGAATATATTTACATATTTATTGAAATCATTGCTAGATGAGCATATTATTATTGTAACAGATAATAATAATAATAATAATAATAATAATAATAATAATAATAATAATAATAATAATAATTATTATTATTATTATTATTATTATTAATATTATTATTATTGCTTTAACTACCGCTACAAATATTACTACTACTACTACTACTACTACATCGGCCCCTGCTACGACTTCTTGGACAACAGCGGTTGCTGTTATATATCGTATTAGAAATGCATGTCAAAGGTTTGCATGGACATAATATAAGCCATGCCTTTAATGATTCCATTCTGATAGAAAGCCCTATCAAGAATCCATCACAGTGATTTTATGGACATTTTCTTGAATACAACGAATTATTAGGAGTGAGAATCATCATTTTGCAAGGAAATATATGTGATAAAAAAGTAACTTTGGTTTTTAAACTTTTTTCGGGATTGGGGTAAGTCTAAATTGGTATTAAAAAGATGTACACCTGTAAAATACTAAATTCGAGAAACACGTGATTTGCTTATGTATTTATTTTGCCGTTAGACATGTATGCCTCGTAATGTTTTCATAAAGGTTTTAATGGTTTAAGAAAAAATACTAATTTACATTAAACGAATTGTATGAACAAATACAAATGAAAGAGAGTTTGGTGGACAATGTATTATATTTTGATTTAATTTTATGAAAATAACACGTAAGCTAGTCTTGTGAAAATCCATTTTTACATAATCTTGCAGAAGGTAAATTAAATTAGTGCATACAGATGTTCTTACGTTTTATCGTGATATTAAATGGCCGATTTTTGATGGCGAAATTAAGTGGTAGAAAAAAATCGTACAGAAATATCGAAGTCTAACAAGAAAATGGTATAAATAAGAAACGTGACTGCAATATAGGCTATGTCCTGTAAAGTTATTAAAAAATAAAAAAAGGACACTTCAACTTCTTTCAAATTTCATTCAAACAGCAAGTCACACGCCTACTGAATCAACTATATATTTGTCTAGATAAAATATTTAGCATGAATATTTTTAGATCGGTCAGCAAACCTTCAGTCGCATGGAAATAATCACAAAATTAACCAAAATCAGTAACTTTGGGAAGAATTTCTACACCATGAAGTCAATGCGGATACGTCTTTCACAGTGTGCAAACATAAAGATTTTAAAGATCAAGTTTTCTCAGACAATAAATAGCACATACAAGAGCTGGTGGACAAAATGGAAAAACGAAATACAACTCTCTTTCTTCGTCTGCAGTAAATGAACTTTTCTCTGCAAGTGAAATTTCTCCACTTTGTTCATCAGGTAAATGTTGTGCTATTCCAATGTCATTATTCGTTTAATTTATTTCATTTTCCAATTGTGAAAATAATTAATTCACTTGGATGCCGTGCATTTGCACGAACAAAAAGTCTTGCATCTCTATTTCCTATGGCACGAGTATTGGCTGTTTTGTATGACAGATGTTTAATCGGATATTTAGCTTGTGTCGCATTTGATTCGTCAGTAGGTTTGATCGGATATTTAGGTTGTGTCACCTTTGATTCATAAGTAGGTTTGATGGGATATTTAGGTTGTGTCGCCTTAGATTCGTTAATAGGTTTGATTGGATATTTAGGTTGCGTCGCCTCTGACTCCTCATGACGTTATATACATTCTCTATTTTTCCTTGCCAAGCCAGGCATTATTTAAAATTCACGTTGTCTATTATCATATATGATTCAAGGAGCATGCATTTTTCTAATGTCACCTTTCATTGATATTTGAACTAGACTGCCGTTAGGTTTTTCATAAAGAGCGTTCTAGCTCTCGTTTTTAAGTCGCTACGAATCAATTCATATTGATTCCATTTTTATCTGTTCATTTTACTCGTCAATAAGTCTCAGCGAAACACGTGCTGCAGTAAATTCGCTAGATAGTCGTACAGTACCAGCAACGTCTTTTCTATCTACCATATCATAATCTTCATATACATCAAGTTCTTTCAGCTGAAAAAAGTTATCGCCACCTTTATCCATTATTTGATTATTTAAATAGAAAAGAAAACGGATAAGTGAAAGTCGGCAACACTATTTGGATTTATCGAAGAAAAAAAAAATGATGTATTTATCTTGTAGCACAATATCAAACTAAAGCATACAAAACAGGAGATGCACATTGCGACTGTAAATAGAACATGCAGGGAGATAATTGTTAAAAGATTGACCGAAACATAATAAGAAAACTTGGACGAGGAAAGAAGTCGAAAAGACGAATGAAATCTTTGTCAATGTTAGAGCCGCAAAAATCCCCAGTTCATTTTCAGATGTTATAATTCATACTGTGGCATCATTCTTTAGCAGAATTAACTCGGATATTTTATAACTAAGCTGAAAGGTGGCTATATGATAGGTATTGGAAATGTATGTTTGCAGTTTATGCTAGTATTGCCTTTATCAGCGTTATGTGCCAATTTAATAACATTTAAGCTTGTAGATTTCATCAAAACAACAGAACAACATGGGGATGTTGCTAAGCGACATTTAAGCTTGTAGATTTCATAAAACAACAGAACGACATGGGAATGTTGCTAAGTAACAACTCCTTCGGCACAATTAAGTTATACGGGAAAGTTCGATCACATTATACTGTTCAGGATTTCATGAGAAATAAAGATGGCATCTTAAATGATTCAACATATTTCATTGTCAGCTTCAATTTCTTCACCAGAAGGCATATTGTAATTTGTTTTACCTGTTTTAACTCCCTGACATACATCTAGTATATGTCAAGTGGAAAAATCAACGATATTGATCACGATTAAATAAATTAAAAGATGCTCATGGTGTGGCTGGTCTGTGTTTAGCTCACCTTCACTTACATCTTCAGGTTTTGTGAAGTTTAGCCTCCTCTTTGTAAAGTGAATAAATGGGATATCGAAATTTTTAATGCCGTGTCCGATTTAATGCCTTGTCCGATTTAATGCTGTGTCAGATTTTAAGTTCTCTCGTAAGTCCTTCAAAATTATACTTCTTGTCATAAAAAGTAATCATAAGTTTTAATTGCAAATGATATCTTTGCTCATGTATTTTATAGTGTTCACTGTAGTACTATTTTCATCCATTTCTTTTTTTAATGTATTCTTTCTAGTGCTCTGTGATTTCTCTACAATTCTTTTTGTAGCATTCTTTACAGTCCATTTTACTCTTTTGCTTCTAAGGCCTGCAAGACGACGACGTTTGATTTGACCAAGTGTTGTCTTTTCCACTTCTCCACACAGAGCCTGTCTTGGAAACTTTCTCTTGTATTCACATAAGTATATTTAACGCTATTTTTCATCACTCATGGCAGCATCCTGTATCATCTTGTTACTAAGATGTCTTTACTTTTAGATTATATTCATCTATATTTTAATCATCATGTAAATGGAAGGTGGGCAAGATGAAAACAATACCCGAAACAGTGCCTGGAAAGTTTATTTCGTGAAGGACAACAGATCCTCGAAGAGCTGAACTTGGACAACGTTCGCAGACATTTAAAAAAGCAAATGATAGCAAAGAGATGAAAATTAAATCAGGAAAAAATGAAGGGAAGAAAGTGAAAAGAAACACCACAATATAAATGGACCGCTCAGATCAAAAGACCAACAATACAACTGAGTAACTTCCTGAAAACGAAATCTTTAAAACCATTTAAATTCATAAAAGAAGTGACAGACCATCTAGTTCACTAGATAAAGTAAATTTTCTTGTTGGGTATTACAATATTTCAGATGAACTCAAAACATCCTCTTTTACTACGTCAATGAATAAAATAAGAAAATGACTGTCCTTGTTCACTATCTGAAAATAGTCAAAGCGGGGTACGACTGCAAATGGTGGTAACGAAGAAAGTATTGATGCCGCATGCTTGAAACACAATTTTTTCTTTGGAGGAAATTTAGAGTCCTTGAATTGATCACTCATATCGGAATATCTAACAATATTTCTCCTCGTACATAATTAGTTCAATATTTACCCATCTTAAGGGTTTAACCGGCATGAGTTGGCTCATTGCCCTGCCATATAAATTATTGATATATAGTATACAATGAATAACTGTTACCTTTCAATGTCAAAATAATATTTTATCTTCCCATCATTATTAACATAATATTCTTTATTAGACTTGATATATCAGTATGGGATCTTGCTATACGACGTATATTTCCACTCTCAATCTTCAGGAGTACGTCATAACCTGTCAAACATTTAAGTTTTATATTTGATATCTTTAAACTGGAGTCATGGGCTAAGCCAGGTGGGTATATTACTGTTTTATAATTAACTATTAGCTCAGTGTGTTGATCTAAAGGTGTTTAGACGATATTAATCAAAGGTGTCACACATGCTGTGGTCGTGTAATGAGAATAATTTGTGAGCAAACGAAGGTAAGATGTTTTTGAAATATGTTTATATCATGTTTAGCCTGGCTGTTGTCTACTACGCACAAAGGTTAGTAGTTAAGTTTGAAGTGTATCATACAGACATTATAAAACTCTTGGAAAATGTCGCATAAAATCAGAGTATCGTTCCTGACGTAGTAACTTAATGTCAACTTAACTTAGGTCACTTAATGTGTTAAATTGTAAGTGTGACTTCACATCGTGTACATATTGATAACCTTCGTCTGATCTGTCAGAGTCATTAATACTTGAGTGTAACTTTTCTATGCATGGTGTAGTTGTTTCATTGGTGTAATTGTTTCATGAATCTTTCCGCAACAGTTTAGGGTTTATACACCAAACTGGGTCGCCATTCAAATTGTTACTCATCTGTTGTAACGGCTACCCCATTAACCTAGGCTATCTACGGGTTCAATTAACTGCTAATTCCTTCCTGTCTTTCAAGAACCTATCCAACATAAAACCCATGCTGAATGAAATATATATTTTTTCGTTATTCAGAATGATTTATACCGCAGCATTTGGACAATTTTTCATAAGCTGATGAACATATGACTATCACAACCTGGCAAATCGTGAATGAATCATACAGTTTTGGGATATCTAAAATTTAAAATACAGTCAGGACATCAGTAATTGCCTATTAAGTGATCGAGGTATCTAAGTTTTGTATCATATATATGACACGTACGCGTGAACATGTTTCTCTTTTTCACATACGAATACCATATACTGTACTTAAAAATTTTTTTTCAGTTGCGCTCTATGCTAGAGTCAGGATCCTACCCAGCCTTTTATAAAGATTTCTCCTGTGGCATTTGTGAATTAAATAGATGTACATAAAAAACACCGATGGCATGCACTCAGTTGTTTGAAAAGTTCAGGATATGCTTATTTAACTTGTAGCATCAATACAATGTTATGGTGAGTGCGTGAAGTGTACCGGTGAATATACTTTAAAATCACAATAAACCACCTAAGGAAATTTCAGTTGGTGATGTTAATTACTCAGTTTGACAACTGATCCCTTTTCAGGCGCGATATGTACCGAATTGTCTTCACTGTACAATACAGTTTTGTGATCCAATAATTTTTCCGGTGCATTGAAAAAATTAAAACTCTTTTATATGTGTATTTCTGCTCTGATATTTGCATATATGTGAAGATAACAATCTAAATAAATCTTATATATCGATATCATAATATTTTTTTTTGTAACTCTATCAAATATAATCAACATGTCAAGATGTCTTTCTCATTTTCTGTCACTCTGACTGCTCCAATATATTTGTCTTTATCTATTTCATAAACATTTGTAGATATATCATATTCAAGTTATATTTTTGTATACTAACAATATTTTTAGCAGATAATTGAACAGGTGACAGCATCTAGCTCAACTATATTCTGACTCCCACTGGGGAGTATTTAAAATCGACTTAGTAAAAGAAACATTTATCGTCCGTATTTTTCATCTTGACACAAGCCTTGGTATTTTTCATCCGTATCAATTTATATCCGTCTAAATGGAATGTTACATATTAAGTCCTGTCAAAAACGCCACCCCGTGCTTTACTTGTCTCATACTAAATGTTGCCTGTAAAATCTCAAACAAACAGTCAATTATATAATCATTTTCTTCTTCGTTCATTATACTTACAGCTCTTGATTTGTGGAAAGACAAGTATATACCATAATTTTTCTTCAGATGAATATCGTCGTTAAATATATTTTTATTTTTATTTAAGAAAATAAAGAAGCAAATCATTTATTTTGCTTTGTAACAATTAAAATTTCAAGTTCGGTGCAACTTAGAAGGAAAAGGACGAATATTTTCATTAAATGAACTGCTGCATCGTAATGAATACTTAATACAGATTTTACAAATGTGTGTGTACATGAGACATCAGATAGACATGGGACTGTGAGACCGAATTAAGGGGCCCCGAGTGGCCGAGTGGTCTAAAGCGCTGACCGTTACGGATCACTGCCATCTCACCTCTGTCTGCGTGAGTTCGAGTCCAGGCTCG
>JAECUM010070027.1:0-17719 GCA_016617855.1 Megalonaias nervosa | reverse complement strand
AAACAAACAAGCAAACCCCCCCCCCCAACATATGTACAGCAGAGGACGTGTTTTATTACGCCGAAAAAAAAGTCTGCAGGTAAACAGAATCTTAATTATCAACGGTTTAACCTTTGATCATTAACAAAACTCCTATCTTCAGTCGATTCCAACATGCCATTTAGACTAATGCTGTGCATAGATTTAATTAAATCTAATCAAATACAGGTTGATATCTAACGCCCTGAAACATACCATGTCAGCTTTGATGCACGTGCATGTTGCCTAGATTATTTAACCCATGCTGACCTCATAGGTAGGCAGACCTTATTGCGTGTCTTATCTCATTTCCAGAATTCATTATATAAATTCCATACTTAGCATGCTAGAGAACTAGAGTATCATCAGAAGTTTTGGAATTAGGTAAGATACAGTTTTAGGTGTTGTGGAAGTTATTAGATAAATTGATGTAAAAATATATCTTTATCGTAACAATTGTCGTAACAATTCAGAACATTAATTTATATAATTCACCTTCTACATTATCCTCGCATATTTCAATTGCATGCATATTTGAAAAATGTCAGTTTCCACGACGTCGAAAATCAGTCACAGTATCCATTCATGTATTCTGCTCGTTCAACTGCAGACCAAGCGTACACGGAAATACCTTTTCATAATATGCTTGCAGCAAGTGGTCTATTCTGTGCTTTTTTCTTTAGCGTACATAAGTTATATATCTTCGTATAAATAGTCAGCTACCCTGTCTCCTCCACCATGTCACGTCGTAGTGAAAAAGGCAGGGTACGAATGCAGCTCCATAATAAATTACATACCATTTGGCGGACTGGCTGTAATAGTCGCGCTCAGTAAGAGAGAACATGATATATGATCTAGTTCTCTTATGCTTTGAAGCAAACAACACAGACCCTGATCTTCTTTGTTTCATGAGTTGGACAAGCTTTGTTTAATCTATTTTAAAAGAAAGGTAATGTTATAAATAGGGGTTGACACCCTATGTAAAATATTTTCTCTGTTTCTTTAAGGTGCCCATCACAATGCTGGATATCGCTTCTTGCACCGTACTAATTTTCTAAAGTATCTAACTAAATGTTTTTAATAAAATAAACTACCACGACAAAGTTGTAGGAAGAAAACACCAAATAGTTCACGATTCTATATCAAAGGCTTCAGAATGGATGTAGGCTTACCTGAAAGTGCATTCTTTTGGGATCGGTTAAAAACTTCATATGTGTAAGTTTGACCATAACGGCTATATGCAAAATCCAGCTATAAAATACAAAAAAGACTGCGATTCTGGTGCCCTAAAATATTGTTTGAAAAGAAGAACAACTATTTGTCATCTGGCAACCCAGATAACACATAATGCTTTTGCTACGTTGCTGTAAGGTTGTGATTTGATTACGTGGGAAAATAACGTTCTAGCAACGTTGTTGTAAGAGGTTCTAGCAAAGCTGCTGAAATAATATAATATAATATAATATAATATAATATAATATAATATAATATAATATAATATAATATAATATAATATAATATAATGTAATTAATGTAATGTAATATAATATAATATAATATAATATAATATAATATAATATAATATAATATAATATAACATAATATCAATTGTCCTCTTTTACCGAAAATATAGAAAATTACAAATAGCACGTATGTGCATTGATTATTACAATTTGCATAACAAATAATGTCATTTTTACAAACAAAATATGTAACGTTTTTACAACGTTGTACCAATGTCTTGTTTACCATTAAAGTATTAGGAGGAACTATAAAGGTTTCGTCCTTTTTATTTTTATTTTTAAATGAAACAACTGAACAAAGTTTGCAACTTTTGTCTAAAACTATTTTATTTGGCAGCTATTTTGATTAGGAATATGAAGTACGATCCTGGCCCTATAAATTGTGTAAGAATCTACAAACCGAAGATTGTAGCTCTTTCTGTACCAACATAATGGCATCTGTGACTGAGACGTGGAATTGTTGCAGCATTCACCTGTTTTGAACAATCAAGGTATGTACAATAATCGTTTAATCAACAACTGGCATTTTAAGTTTCAAAAGTAACGTCCCTATTGCCAAAGAGATTCTGTTTTGGGTGAATGGTCTACCATGTCTACGACCGTGCCGTAAGAGATGCTGTGCAATTTTCTAACGAAATACGATGTTCATTTGCCAAAGTATACAGTCCATACATTGATATAACTTTTCGTATTTATGTGGCCATTATCTAGCTCCTATTTAATAAATCATAAGAATACATTGGGGGATTTTTGCAAAGAAAATTAGCGAGATGGCGATGGTTAATAGTTCTTGACCTCCCTCCATCTTAGTATAATAAAACCTAAAGTTCATAAATTCAAAGCTAAATAGAAAGGAGATAATTATGCTTTGACGGAAGTATACATGTTATATGCATTAATGTAAAAATAGAGATTGCATAGTAAAATGTAATTACAAGCATGAATGGGTGATATCATAAATTGTGCACGCAAAACCATGGCAAAAAGCCATATTTTAAAACATATTTTGCTATCTATATAAAGAAATAATAATAATAATAATAATAATAATAATAATAATAATAATAATAATAATAATAATTTATTATTATTATTATTATTATTATTATTATTATTATTATTATTATTATTATTATTATTATTTATCAGAGAAGTAAAATCCACTTTTGCGGAATTTGATTTCACCATCCACTTGTCAATGACAAGTGAGTCCAAACTTTACCGTCTTACCCAGATTAGCAATATGAAAGGAATGACAAGTACAGTGAATACAGTTTCATCATACCAGTTAACTGTACTTCTACATATTAAGTAGTTCTGCACTTGTTAACTGTACTTCTACATATGTAAATAGCTCTGTACTAGTTAACTGTACTTCTACAAATGTAAATAGCTCTGTACTAGTTAACTGTACTTCTACATATGTCAAAAGCTCTGTACTAGTGAACTGTACTTCTTCATATGTCAATAGCTCTGTACTAGTGAACTGTACTTCTACATATGTCAATAGCTCTGTACTAGTTAACTGTACTTCTACATATGTCAATAGCTCTGTACTAGTAAACTGTACTTCTACATATGTAAATAATTGTACTAGTTAACTGTACTTCTACAAATGTAAGTAGGTCTGTACTTGCTAACTGTACTTTTATCTATCTAAGTAGTTCTGTACTTCTACATATGTAAGTAGTTCTGAGATGATAAGAGACTTTGTTCAATCACTACAATTATTTTTCAGTTTGCAGGTGCCTGAGCAGAAGACCATATTAACTTTACTTTCGAGGATACAGATTCTAATACGAATCTGAATAAAATCTTGAAAATAAACATACACAAATAAGTGATAGTAAAATCTATGCTGTATTGTTTTCTTTTTAGATACCTACTTGTCTCTTCTCAAATACAAATGTCTAAACCTAAAGCCTGTAAAGTTTCTTAGTAAAATTATGTGATGATAATATCTTTGTATTGGCCAAATGATAATTTCCTATGCTTATTTAGAATAGAAAATGTTTTCATACAGGAAACAATCTTTGCTTTTAAAAAATGTTAGAAGAACTACAAATAAGCTGTTTGATCAAGACAAAATACAACGAGAAAGAATTTCCTCCTTCCTCCTTCCTCACTAGGTGATCTGTAAATTGTATCCCGTTTAGTGAATTTTGTTTTTTTCATCTTGCCCATCCTTTTTTTTTTGGCCATTCACCCTTACAGTTTCATCTTGCCCATCCTGTTTTTTTGGCCATCCATCCTTGCAGTTTCATTTAGCCTTTGCATGGCCATCCACCCCAATAGATTCATCCTGCCCACTCTGTTTTTTGACCGTTGACCCCTACAGTTTCATAGTGCCCATCCTATTGTTCGGCCATCCACCCCAACAGTTTGCACAAAAAGAACTAAAGTACATTTATTTTATTTTTTTAAAATTAATATTAGTACCCTTCTTCCACTGCCGACGGAAGACTAATTTCACAATCGGAGCTCTTTTGGCATAGTGTCATTAGGTTTGAAGATATTGGATATACATATACTTGAATAAAACAATGCCTATTTTCACCACATAAATATGTAAATTGGTGTTCACTTTATTTTATCCTAAAAGGTTTTATGTTGAATCGTCTACCATATTAATATAATAAAAATTCCTTTTTGAATATAGAGAAGAGGAGCTTACTTCCCTTTTGAGTATAGACAAGAGGCGCTTCCTACCTTTTTGAGAATAGACCAGAGGACCTTACTTCCTTTTGAGTATAGACAAGGAGGAGCTTACTTCCTTATGAGGCATAGGCAGGAGGAGCTTACTTACTTTTGGAGTATAGACAAGAGGAGCGCACTTCCTTCTGGAGTATAGACAAGACAAGCTTACTTACTTTTGGAGCATAGACAAGAGGAGCTCACTTCCTTCTGGAGTATAGACAAGAGGAGCTTACATCTTTTCTGAGTATAGACAAGAGGAGCTTTCTTTCTTTTGAGTATATAGACAAGAGAATCTTACTGCCTTTATGAGTATATACAAGAGGAGCTCAATTTCTTTTCGGATATAGAAAAGAGGATCTCACTTTCTTTCTGAGTACAGACAAGAGAAGCTTACTTCTTTTCTGAGTATATACAAGAGGAACCTAATTACCTAATTTCATTTCGAACATAGACAAGAGGATCTTACATCCTTTTTGCGTACAGACAAGAGAAGCTTACTTTCTTTTCGAGTATAGACAAGACGAGCTTACTTATTTTCGAGTATAGATCTTACTTCCTTTTTGAGTATAGACAAGACGAGCTTACTTCTTGTTTGAGTATAGACAACAGAAGCATATTGGATGACCTGTACATCCGTTAAGACAAGTATGCTGTTACCACTCCCTCTATGCTAATTGTAAGAATGACAGGAGTTTTCAGTTACAAGTTCAGCCTAAGGATTTTTTGGGTCTACATGAAAATGGTGCAGCTCGTCAACAATTTGGCTGCTACAGTGACCATCTTGAAAATCTTGTCACTACTCCTAGACAGATGCTCATATCAGATGGGGTTTTCGCTAAAATAATTATGAAATTGGTGCCAGCCTGACAAAAATATGGCCGCTAATGTAAACATCTTGAAAATCGCATCGCTGCTCTTTCATATTGACATGGAGTTTTCATCTAATAACTTGTGATGTTTATTTGGTCCCAAATGAAAATGGTGCTGATCTGATATCAATTATGGTCAACATGGCATCCATGTTCAAAATCGTATAGCTACTCCTGCAATTTATTTTCCAAAATAATTATTTTACCCCGTCCTTTCAGCTACTAGATTCCAGAATTGCAGGTTAAACAAACTGGCTGTATAAACTGTTGGATGAATTTAATCTAAAAGACGTCAGAGAATCTTATATTCTTTCAAGGCTGATTCGAAGTTACTAAATCTGAATGGAAAATTATTGTTAAATTCCAAGTCCATTTCTTATATTGCTATGAATCTATGGTCCTAATCTAAGTAGGAGAAAAGAGCGGAAACCAACAAGGTTAGTAAAATTTAACAAATAAGGTATTTCCCAGGAATACAAAGTGAAAATTTAAAAAGAACTTACACATTTGTGGAATAATTCCCCAAAAGTCCTAAAAGTTCTATCACAAGTTCATTTTCTCATCAAATTCATATATATTATCCCTTGTTGAAACTTCCAAGGTCCAAGGGCCACATCAACATGTTTACCTTCAAGTTATAATGACATTTCTATATAATCTAAAATCATTGACAAGAATTATCTATATAATATGTTGTTTATAATAAAAGGACATCAGTCAGGTAAGCCCATCTCCTACCCTCAATTATGGATAAAGGTCAATCACAAAATACAAATTAAATATACATAACATACTGTAAAGGATGCCCCAACTGTGGGGATTGGTTGTGGGGGATTGGGGTGGGGTGCTCCCAATATTTTATTTAAACTATTGTAGAAGTTCCACCCAGATTCGAATTTGGTTGGAAGTTGAATTAGATGTACAGCTCCGAGCCCCCAGTCAGCATTGCCGACGGTTAAATGATTATATATACAGAATGGGTGAAATTCAAAGAATAACAATTTAATAACAATTCAATAGTCAAATGATTCAAATTTCCCAAGTACACTCCTTCCGCTCGACCGTTTGATAGCCTATTGCATCACTTGATTCGTAGTGTGAGAGATTTCCACCTGTCCTTGTATTCTACTCATCTGTGTATTCTTCTCTCCTATCTCCTAATTCCTACTCTTTCTCCCCGACTTCTTCCAAATTCCTTCTCCTCCTCCTCCTCGACTTCTCTATACTCCTTCTCCTCCTCCTCTATTTTCTCCTCCAGACTACTTGTCGACTCCGACTGCTCTGCCAGCCTCACTTCCGTCTCCCCTCTTAGAGACTCGGGACTTAACTGAACCGGAAGTTCTATCCCCCAAAATGCTTCATGTGAAAGCACAAGGACGGTACAATATTTTCCTTAACCCTCTCATCTCACACTAAACACAGCCTATCATCAGATAACGGCTATTAAATTTCTTCGGTCACGCATTCATTCACATCGAAATACTCGTACGTTCTTTTATGGTAAAAAACCTCATAATAAAAGCACGGTATCAATTACTCTTATACATACAACAATAAATTGCTTCACATCAGTACATACTCCTAATTCCATTATATTAAACAATATCACAATAATTAGACGCATTGCTTTACATTACAACTCATACAAAGTATACAAATATTCAAATATCCATGCTCTGATATATTCACACATCTATTGTAACTAATCTTACACACTTCAATTATTTTTCCAAACTCTCAATTCAAGCATGCGTAAATTCTAACATAACGCATTACTAAATGTACTGGGTACTACGAAGTAAGCTAATAGCGAATTACAAAATTAATTCTGATCACAAGCTAACAATCTACATAATTCTCTACGTAAAACTCAAGTCCATTTCTCAAATACGCATATAAATGAAACACTACAAAGGTAATTCTACATACTAAACAATCCTAGTTATTAAGTATAGATACTACAAATAATTACAGTTATGATGCCGTAATATTCTGCAAAAAATCGAGCAAATAACTCACTGACCTTTCGAAGCTTTTCTTCCCTTAGAATCTGTTTCTAAGTTTTACCGCCAAATTACGAGTGGCTCCCGGAGTAACCCTATTTGCACAGTGATCTGTCTAGGCATCTACTAACTTGTTTGCTTGCGAGTTTGAAGTTATAAGTCGGATCTAAATTGTAATCACACTCTCTATCTGAATTCCGATTGGATGTCGCTGTGAACTGATCCAATCAAACTTAGCAGACAATGTCCTCTCGCTGTCTGTCCACGTGGGGACGGATGAGAACACGCCCCGCTCACCCTGCAGGCCTCCTTTGATCTCTGAACAAATATTTAACACCTAAGGGTAAATACTACAAGCCTTTTTCTAGCTGATACGAACTACAGCCTGGCTGGCGGTCACGGTAACCTTGCATAAGGAATTAACACTAGCCTGCGACAATGTGTAGACATAAATACTGTAATAATACTCTAGTTTATACACTTCTTGATAGCCTTGCTGAGCAAACTTGTCACTCCCCACGCTTGAGAATAAAATCGGGATTTTATTCCCCCATAAATATTCCAAATGCAAATGTGTGTTACTACACGCAATAAAAGAACAAAAGCATAACGACGCTACACGCTGTCTACGGACACAAATATACGCAGAACATACGGTTATCTACTGCTCGATCTATGCCATTTCAGCGCTCCTTCTCATGAAATCGGCGCCTACATTCTCGGTTCCTTTCACGTATCTGATCTGCATCTGGTATTGCTGTTAGAACAGCGACCATCGCATCAAGCATCCATTTGACAATTTCGACTGTGCGAGATAGGCGAGGTGTTCGTGGTCGGTCTCCAATATGAACTTCCACCCGTATAAGTACCGCTTAAACCGTGATATCCCGAACACGATTCCGAGGAATTCCCTCTCCGATACGGCAGCAGTCAGTTTCCGACTGCCGTACTCGAAGGGAAAAAGCGTCCCCTTGAGCTCTTGCAGTAGTACTGCTCCTAGGCCGGTGTCCCACGCGTCGGTGCGGAGCACGAAGTTTTTGGACAGATCAAGTAAACGGACAAACAAAGTCGGATGTCAGCCTATCCTTCAGCGTTAGGAAAGCATGCTCTCACGCATCTGTCCAAATAACTTTACTCGAGTAGCGTTTCCCAGTCAGGTCAGACAACGGCCCCGCAATCGCAATGAAATTGGCGAAACCCTCCAGTAATACCCGGCCAATCCCAGGAATGACCTCACCTCAGTTTTCGTGGTGGGACGTTCGGCGTTTCGCAGCTGATCCACCTTCGACTTTTCTGGGGACAGCGTGCCTTGACTCAGGGTGTGTCCCAAATAGTCCAACGTCCGGAACCCAAGGTGTCATTTGGAAGGGCCAGCCGACAAGCCCGCTTGACGTAGCCGTTCCAAAACATCTGCTAGTAAAGTGAGGCGCTCACCCCACGTCTCTGTGGCTAACAGGAAATCATCCATGAAGTTGTGAACACCCCTATCGCGCAAGGGTTCCAACAACTTCCTCATTATTCTAGTGAAGACGCTGGGTGCATTCTGGACTCCGCTCGGCATGACTAACCATTGGCAGGTCCCGTCGGGAGTAGCAAAAGCGAGCTTTGCCCTATCCTCCTTTCTTACAGGAATTTGCCAATAGCCCTTGGACAAATGCAACTTCGAAAAATATTTCGCTTTCGAGACAGAAGCGAAAGTATGTTCTGGGTCGGGTAGGATTTCAACTTGAAATTCCGTCACCTGATTCAGCTTCCGGTAGTCGACACAAAACCGATGGGTGTCATCAGTCTTCTGTACTAAGACTACAGGAGAGCTGTACGGAGAATCGGCGGGTTCAATTACTCCCAGAGGAATCATCTGCTCGATCTCTTCTCTTACCACTTGTCGTTTCGCGTGGGGCAAAGGGTAGGGTTTCCGCTGGACTGGCCGATCCTCCACTAGCTTCAATCCGAACTCGACAAGTGACGTTCTCCCGGGTATTTCCGTAAGCATATCGGAATACCCTGCCAGCAACGTCTCTACCTCTTTCCGCTGCTCCGCAGTCAACATGGGGTCACATTCCACGTCCGAGGGTGTCTCAGCCCTCGTTAATGGACAGTTCGGGACAGCGTTGACAAATTCCGTATCGCCTTCGGCATCCTCTGTGACGATCGTGGCGACAACAAAACCGCTGGCGGTCTCTCTTTCTCGGAATTTCTTAAGGAGATTAGCATGGTACAGCTTCTCCTTAGCTGGTAGTCGTATCCGATAGGTTTGACCCCCCGACCTTCTCGGTTAGAACGTACGATCCCCTCCAAGAAACTTGCAGCTTGTTGCGTTCTTGGGGCAACAGCAACAACACCGTGTCCCCTACTTCATACTGGCGTGGTTATGCGCGCTTGTTGTAGTACTTCGCCTGACGCGACCTCACTCGCTTGAGGTTCTCCTGTGCGAGGGTACAAACTTCTTCCAGTTTGTTTCGCAAATCCGCGACGTACTGGTAGGTAGTTCGTACCTCTTCGACAGCGTGTTCGTCCGTCCACAGCTGTCTCAGTACGGCGATGGGACCACGTACGGTCCTCCCATACAGGAGTTCAAAGGGAGAAAACCCTAACCTCGCTTGTGGTACTTCCCTATATGCGAAAAGCGTGGCAGGAATATACTGATTCCAGTCTTTGGGACGGCCTTCACACAGGTTCTTAAGCGTGTTTTTCAGAGTCCCGTTAAACCGCTCGACCAGTCCGTTACATTGAGGGTGATACGGTGTAGTCGTGAGGTGCTTAATTAACATCAGTCGGTTCACATCTCCCATCACGCGACTCATGAATTGTGTCTCTAGATCGGTCAGGATCTCGTCGGACACTCCGACTCTTAACCAAATTCCAAGCAGCGCCTCAGCGACGGTTTCCGAATCAATATTACGCAACGCGACAGCCTCCGGATAGCGTGTAGCGTAATCTACGACCGTTAAAATATGCCGATTTCCTTGCTACGACGCGGGTTTTATCGGTCCGATCAAATCCATTGCGACTCGTCGAAATGGCTTATCGATAAGGGGTGTACTTCCCAAGGGGACGGGTCGATGATCTGTTTTCGGTGCCATTCTCTGACACTTGTCACAGGAGAGACTGAACCGCTTAACATATCCCTGAATCAGTGGCTAGTAGAATTCCTTGACAAGACGATCACGAGTCTTAGCAATTCCCATGTGTCCTCCTGTAAGATTTTCATGCGCAAGTTTCAACCCTTCACCTCGCTTCTCCTTTGGCACGACGACTTGCTTGAAGTGTTCGTTTTCTTTCCTGGCGTGGGGATACAAGATCCCCTTCTTGTGCACGAATTCCACCGCGCCATTCGGAGCTTCGTTCTCTGTTCTTTCTGCAGCGTGTTTATGCAACTGCGTAAGAGTTGCGTCTTCCTGCTGAAGCTCCCTCAACTCGGCCGGAAGCACGTTACTGACCGGAGATGACGTAACTTCCATGGGCGTTGGTTTCGTCTGTCGATTCTTGCACCTGGTTTCCACAGCACTCACCGGCGTCGGTGTGCAGGTTTCGGGGTTCGGTTGTGGCAATACATAACGATATACGAGTATGACGTCATGTGATTGCCCATCCAACACGCAGCTTCGATTTTCCCTTTCACGTACGGTGAATTAAGGTCAATGACAGCCACTGGCAACGAGTCACGCGCGCTGTTCGCTTACTGCACCTCAATTACCTCCCCTGTGTAGTCCTCAGGCTTCACGTATTTCTTGTCGACAAGGGTGGGAACGCTACACCCAGTGTCGTACATGAGGGTGGCACCTTCTCCGTTGACAGTTGCGGACGCGAGGTTTGCTGGTTTACAGCTTGCCTCCGTCTCGTACTGCTTCCGAGCGACGGCATTCACCTGGGTCTGCCTGCCCTTGGGATAGTCCCTTGCAAAATTCCCCGGGCGCTTGCAGTTGTAGCACGACGGCGGCTCTCGTCGTCCTGCAAGTCCCGTTTTCGTGGGTGAGGCCTGTCCAGGTATATAGGTGGCATCCTTACTTGTAGATTCCCCTAGGACCTTCTCGTTACTCTGACGGTTACGGACAGCTGGCTCTCCCTCAACTACACGGGGCGACTCAGCGGGTCGGAGTCGATCCGTACCCCCGGAAACTCCACTCTTCGAGTGTACCTGCTCGTATCTCTCCTCCATGCTGGCGATCTCTTCGAGTGTGCCTGCTCGTATCTCTCCGCCATGCTGGCGATCTCTTCGAGAGTCCTGTGCTCTCTCTCCGCTAGGAATACTGTCAACTTGCGACGGTAAGTACTCAGGACATGCTCCTTGAGTATAACCTCGCGTAACCCGTCGCACGATCGTTCGACTTCTGCCATCTTCATCCATTTCTCGAATAACCCTTGAACACGGGTGTGGAATTGAGAGTGGGTTTCCGCTGCCTTTTTCGTCGAGTACCGAAAACGTTTACGGTACGTTTCGGCGGTCAGCCGTTAATGGTAAAGAAGGGACTTCTTGAGCGCGTTGTAGTCGTGAGCTTCTTCTACGGCTAAGTTATGGTAAACCTCGCGTGTTGCACCTTGCAAAAAAGCCGAAACGTTAATCGCCCAATGTTGCTCGGGAATTTTGTAAAAGCACGCGAGTTTCTCTAATTGCACGAGAAAATCGTCATTTGACTCATCGTTGTCGTTGAACCGCGGCATATTTATCTGTACCATTCGGTGGTCGATAATCGGTCGTACGCTCCCTCCAGAACTCGTATTGGAGTCGTCCTTATCGGCGATCCTAGCTTCTACCGTTAATTTCTCCATTTCGATAGCGTGGGGTGAGCTCTCTTTCTTTCGCGGTCGCTGCTCTCGTTGCCAGCTCCAACTCTTTCTGTGTCTCTATGTCCGCTGCTTGGCCAGCGCCTTCTGTGTCTCTGTCCGCTGCTATCCTGGCCAGCTCCGTCTCTCTGTCTGCTGCTATCCTGGCCAGCTCCCATTCGGCTGCTTTTTCGGCCCTCCGTTCTTTGATTCTCTCCTCGATGAACGCGGCTAGGCGATCTCCCTCGTACCCTAGGTCTTCCTTGCCCATGGCGCGATACTCTTTAACCATATGTCTTGCTGTAGCCTATTTATGATGATACTAACAGTAAGTGATACCTTGTCTCGACTCACTAAACAAATGACAGATGTTACAAGTTCCTAACCCAATACTTACCTGTTGACAATAACTAATTTCGCTCAGGTAAGATATTTTGCCCGATATGTGCTTCACAATTACTGCAAGTAACTGAAATCTACCACACATGCAAATATCAAAATATAACATACACAATTTCAAAAATCATAAAAATTCAAAATACACAGGATGGAAAATATCTCACAACTGTTCACTAATACTTCCTAATAAATAATACTTTATATCTAATCCAGATCCCGTACAATGCCGCCACTGTGAAGGATGCCCCCACTGTGAGGATTGGTTGTGGAGGATTGGGGTGGGGTGCTCCCAATATTTTATTTAAACTATTATGGAAGTTCCACCCAGGCTCGATTTTGATTGGAAGTTGAAGTAGTGAAAGTTAGATGTACAGCTCCGAACCCCCAGCCATCAATGCTGACGGTTAAATGATTAAATATACAAAAAAGGTGAAATTCAAAGAATAACAATTTAATAACAATTCAATAGTCAAATGATTCAAATTTCCCAAGTACACTCCTTCCGCTCGACCGTTTGAAAACCTATTGCATCACTTGATTCGTAGTGTGAGAGATTTCCACCTGTCCTTGTATTCTACTCGTCTGTGTATTCTTTTCTCCTATCTCCAAATTCCTGCTCTTCCTCCCCGACTTCTTCCAAATTCCTTCTCCTCCTCCTCCTCGACTTCTCTATACTCCTTCTCCTCCTCCTCTATTTTCTCCTCCAGACTACTTGTCGACTCCGACTTCTCTGCCAGTCTCACTTCCGTCTCCCCTCTTAGAGACTCGGGACTCAACTGAACCGGAAGTTCAATCCCCCAAAAAGCTTCCTGTGAAAACACAAGGACGGTACAATATTTTTCCTTAACCCTCTCATCTCACACTAAACACAGCCTATCATCAGATAACGGCTATTAAATTTCTTCGGTCACGCATTCATTCACATCGAAATACTCGTACGTTCTTTTATGGTAAAAAACCTCATAATAAAAGCACGGTATCAATTACTCTTATACATACAACAATAAATTGCTTCACATCAGTACATACTCTAATTCCATTATACTAACCAATATCACAATAATCAGACGCATTGCTTTACATTACAATTCATACAAAGTATACAAATATTCAAATATCCATGCTCTGATATATTCACACATCTATTGTAACTAATCTTACATACTTCAATCATTTTCCCAAACTCACAATTCAAGCATGCGTAAATTCCACCATAACGCATTACTAAATGTACTGGTTTTTACGAAGTAAGCTAATAGCGAATTACAAAATTAATTCTGATCACAAGCTAACAATCTACATAATTCTCTACGTAAAACTCAAGTCCATTTCTCAAATACGCATATAAATGAAACACTACAAAGATAATTCTACATACTAAACAATCCCAGTAATTAAGGATGCATACTACAAATAATTACAATTATGATGCCGTAATATTCTGCAAAAAATCGAGCAAATAACTCACTGACCTTTCGAAGCTTTTCTTCCCTTAGAATCTGTTTCTAAGTTTTACCGCCAAATTACGAGTGGCTCCCGGAGTAACCCTATTTGCACAGTGATCTGTCTAGGCATCTACTAACTTGTTTGCTTGCGAGTTTGAAGTTATAAGTCGGATCTAAGTTGTAATCACACTCTCTATCTGAATTCCGATTGGATGTCGCTGTGAACTGATCCAATCAAACTTAGCAGACAATGTCCTCTCGCTGTCTGTCCACGTGGGGACGGATGAGAACACGCCTCGCTCACCCTGCGGGCCTCCTTTGATCTCTGAACAAATATTTAACACCTAGGGGTAAATACTATAAGCCTTTTTCTAGCTGATACGAACTATAGCCTGGCTGGCGGTCACGGTAACCTTGCATAAGGGATTAACACTAGCCTGCAGCAATGTTTAGACATCAACACTGTAATAATACCCTAGTTTATGCACTTCTTGATAGCCGGCCTGAGAAAACGTGACACATACAATCATGGATAAAAGCCAACACACAATACAAATTAAATATACATAACAATATGAAATTGCTTTGAACGTTAGACTTTATGAAGATATTTCTCTTAGAAGAATTCAGAATTTATTGCAATTTGATTACTTCTGTAAAATATGAAGTTGGACAAAATTTCCGGGATCTCTTGAGTCATGTCTGCTTGTTACCAATATTATGATAAAACTTTTCTCATCTCTAGAAGAATCAGCATATACTAGTTCTCAAGCAGTCTACATCTTAGTGGTTGATCATTTTCTATCTGTATGTAATTTTCAAACACAAGACCGTGCAAAGTATTGGTGTAATATTATTTATAAATTTGGGATTCATGTGTACATGCACTTACTTCGATGTCCAATACTGATTTGGCGAATACTCTCTTAGGAATGATTTCCCGTGATTTGTTAATTCTTTTAGGACCGTTCCGGTGGCCTAAGTGGTTAGAGAGTCCGCCTCGGATGCGGAATGTCGCGGATTCAAACCCCTGCCGAGTCATACCAAAGACTTATCAAAATGGTACTAACAGCTGCATTGCTTGGCGCTCAGCATTAAGAGGTTAGTGTTAGGACTGGTCGGCCTGGTGTCATGATAATGAGACTGGGTGGGACATGATGGTACATGTCTGCGGCATGATGCCCAAGTGCTAGACATCACTATGAACTGCCACACCGCAGAAATCGTAGCGATATGACGGAAAGATTGTTAAATCCAGAGAGAGAGAGAGAGAGAGAGAGAGAGAGAGAGAGAGAGAGAGAGAGATTTATTTTAATGTATTTCCATCTCATACGTAGCTTAACTGTTGCATACATGTGGAGAAAATATAAAAAAAAAAAAAAAACAAAAAAAAAAAAAAATGCTGATAAAGAACGTATTCCTAGTAAAATCTCTCTCAGTAACTCTGTAATTTAATTTATTAACACCACGTATTATGTGTGGTTTATCATTGGTAGTATTGACATCCCTGTAATGGATAACTAGTACAGTACTTTTATATGAAGAAAGCAATAACTGCATTTGACAATAATTTTGTAATAAATATAATTTGTTTACCTGCAAAGGTACCTTGCAATAACGACAATAGTGTTGAAATAAATGGTATTCCCAATTTTATAAGTTGGAGGAAAAACCTGCTGAAAATGAATTATGACCTGAAGATATACCAGGTTCATCTTCCTTCGTTCTCATGGTGAATGTACGGAGGAAATCAATCAATAAATCACGTTGAGGAGAGAGTCCTCTATTGGGAACTGTCTGGCGAAAGTTTATTTTTAAAGATAAAAACGCTTGATTACAGTTACAACAATTTGCATTACAAATTGCAAGCTATTTAAATGAAACAGGAAGACAAAGATATAAAATATGTGCGGATCTGAAATCTAAATTGATATTGATAAATGAGATAGGTTTCGTTTTTACACATTGCTGTCTAACTCTACAGGAAGTGTTCAGTATTTACCGGTAAAGGGACGGTGTAATTTCTGGCCTGTGTGTGTGTGTGTGTGTGTGTGTGTGTGTGTGTGATCCATTTCTTTAGCATATATTTGAAATAACAACGCTCCTTCCATTTCCGGTACATATTGACTGCTGCTATGGAATTTTTCGACAGGACAGTAAAATGGAAATGAGACCTCTCTAGTTAGGAGGATCACATCACAGGGCGACGTTTTCTCCATTTTGAACAGGTGTCCTTCAAATCCTCGAGGCTTGTGTACGTTGTACATGTCTCAGTGGAACGTACTTCCATCGTTGAAAATCTTGCAATAAAAGTGTCAAAATGTCATTTGACATGACACACTGGTGTAGAAGAAGCATTACAATCGAGTTCTTTGTAGCTCTCAGTTAGTCTAATCGTATTGTTTTATGACGTGTGGTATCCAACAGGAGCAGTCAGGACAATTCAAGCCTGCATTAAAGCCCAATGCCCCAAAAAGACGTAGATGCCAAGATATTGGTCCTAAACATCTTTGGATTTCATTAAAACCAAACAACATCGACGTTTCATCACATTATTAGCAACGTAATTTCTCCCTCGAAATGAAAATCCCGGCCATTTTTCACATGTGTATGAATCAATCCGCTGCTGAACGGCGACATTAGTGGGTCAACCGATTTCAGTCGAAAGCTGCAACACAAGATTTGATGACGTCCCCGTTGTAAACATGAGACGCTAACAACACACGCCGTATTGTCTTCAGCCAAACTTCGTGCTTCATTGTATATTCCAGCCCCCCAGCTGATCACCAATATTCACTCGAGCCCTATTTCTGTCTAATGCACGTTTTTTTCGTATCAGGTCCACTTAAGGAAAGCGAGTCTGCCTCTATTTATTCGCTCTTGATTCAGTGTGTGCGCCACATGTGAATGTTGTTGTTATCAAATTAGTCACTAACGGAATTTGACGAATCACATCACTATTGTTGGAGCAGTCAGGAAAACGATCGGAATTACGAGCGAATTCTTTGACTGAATTAATTGGTAGCACCTCTTAATTCTAAACTGAATATTTGAACGTCGTTTAAACCTAATATCTTGATTATTTCAAAGAAAGATTTATGCCACAGAGCTTTTTTGACACATCCTTTCCTTCCTTCAAAACTTTAGTTAGATTGGAAGAAATGGGCATTGCGGCTTTAAGTACGCGTACCATCGAAAATGTGATTTTATGTGCAGTCTTTCATAATTTTGTTTTACTGATAGGATGATTCGTTTTATTTGAGGATATATAATTTACCGCAAGTTGTACTTCACTAAGATATATTTAAAATTGCAGCTTAGTTCCTCTATACAGGTATACTGATGCTCTGTCATAGTGAATTTATTAAGGACCGGTCCCAGTTTGTATGGTGATATGGGTGCTAAGTGCAAATGATGGTGCTAAGTCAACCTAATTAACACTACTAATAAAGAAATATATTGACTTAATTCAGGCTTTACTGCCCCTTGAACATCACCGGCAAGCCCGTCCTGTAATAATAATACATTGATACGTCATGATTTAGACTATTCCCCGCAACTGAGTGCATGGTTAGTGAGTATGTATGTATGTATGTATGTATGTATGCATGCATGCATGCACGCACGCACGCACGTATGCATGTATGTCTGTACATATGTATGTATGTCTCTATGTATGTATGTATGTCTCTATGTATGTATGTGTGTGTGTGTGTATGTATGTGTGGATATGTCGGTTAACGATCATCATCATCATCATCATTATCATCATCATCATCAATTCCTTAACCCAAGAGGTTGTTGGGGCAGCACAGTTGACTTTACAACCAATTCTCTCCATCTTTCCCTCTTTTCTGCTGCCCTTTGGGAATCTCCAAATCCCATGCCTGTCCAAGATTCGGTTAAGGATATTTGGGGAAAATATATCACGTTGATATAATCATAAAATATGTTCAGATAAATTTCACACACACACACACACACACACACACACACACACA
>JAECUM010070023.1:0-14075 GCA_016617855.1 Megalonaias nervosa | reverse complement strand
AGAGAGAGAGAGAGAGAGAGAGAGAGAGAGAGAGAGAGAGAGAGAGAGAGAGAGAGAGAGAGAAATACGAGCACATTAAAAATCAAAATTGAAAATCTCTAGACATGCACTACTCGGTGGCATTTTAGAAATCGTTAAACTTATTTGACTACTCAGACTAATATACAGGCAAATGCAGTGTTGTATGTTAATATTTGGTTTTGGTTCCTCGCCATATCAGCTGGCAAGAAATGTCAGTCATTCGATTGTGAATAAAAGATGGATTGTTTTCATATTGAAATAAAACATTAATTGCTATAAAAATTCTTTAGATTATGCCTGAACTATTAACAAAACTGAAAATTGCTTTACATTTTAATGAAGACTGCAGACAATATACTTTTGCATGAAATGTTACTGTTTATGTCTACTGTTTCAAAATATACTGCGCAGTCAAAAATAAGAAATAATATTTGCGGCAAATGACGTAGTTTTAAAGGTTGCTACAACTGTCGTTTTGATTTCAGGGAATGCTTACAGGAACCCTAGTAGTAAGTATATTCGAGTAATGTCCCATGTTAAAGCTAGGGAATTTTTTCTAGATTGAGAGAGATGAAAACAGCTAATGAAAAAAATAGAAAGCATAATCAAACCCAAAAAATGGCAAAAGTAAAATAAAAAAATATTTTAAAAGAATCACAATGGGGTGTTTTATACTTTTTAAAATATTTAAGAATACATACGTATAAAGGAACAAAGGAACCACATACCACTGAAAAATATACGACGTCAAGAACAGTATGTACTGGAATTACCACCTTCAATAATTGAAAACCATCTCATGGTTTACAGACCTAAAACAACAGGAAAAGCAAGTCAAATATTCTACGCCAACGAGTTAAGCTCCGCGACAAGAAAAGGATTTAAAACATTGTATGCAAACAAAAAACGTAATAAGTTTGCATCTTGCAGCTCACCCACAAATTATACACAATAATTTCACTAGGAAGTCAAATGAAAAAATAACGTAAGCACGCAAAAGGAAAACCAAAATAAAAATCCAGCCAACCAAGCAAAACAAACAAAGAAATGTATTGTGCAGCAAACGCACTCAGCCGCGTGACACAGACACTATGCATACGCAATACTCAGATCAGGTGCTATTTATAGTGTTTTGAACATTTATTTGACATTGTGCATGTCCAGTTTGGAGGGAAAATCAGCAAACGTAAAAGTGGATGTTTGACAAAAATTAATTCTTAACAATTCATACCGATTGATATAAGTCGCTGAAAAGGGAGCTCATACATAGATTTGACTCTGTGGGTTAGGAACAAAAATGTTGTATAAACTTAAAGGAAAAATAAAGACGATAGGTATTTTTTTGCTCTGGAATTTGTGTTAAAGATACCATGCGACCCATGTAGAAAGACCTTATATATATATATATATATATATATATATATATATATATATATATATATATATATATATATATATATATATATATATATATATATATATATATATATATATATATATACACACACACACTAACATACATACATACATACATACATACATACATACATACATGCATACATACATTCATTCATTCATTTAAACGTTGTCCGAAACTATGAGAGGCACTATTACGTGATTGCCAGCTCCAAGTAAATGCTCCGACTGTTCTTTATTGTCAATATCATGTCAGGTAAGCGCGTACAAACGAAACCGACATACAAAGGCAATGTCGTGCTTTCGATAGACATGGAATCTTGTCAGAAGCAAAGTGTACATTTGATGCAGTTCCAATGGCATGCCATGCCGAAGTTGGCGCAGAAATCAACTGCTAGAGTCAGCGTGTGCTAGAGGCTCAGTTTCGGACAATAACAACAGTCAAACATATTTCACTAGGGTTTTGTTTCTATGTTAAATCAAGGCATATGAGATATAACACTAGAGTTTACAGAGGACAAAATTATAATTGAAGCATCTTATTATTCTTTAGTAAAATCGCAGAATTAGTGAAGAATTAGGGCAGAAAAATGCAAAATCTACGGTATTGCCAGGAATATGAATGACATTTTAATTCAACAAATATATGCTAAAGTTGTGAGAGAGAATCCGTGCCAAAGACAGATTGTATCGAACGGAAACGAAGTGTTTGTTGCAATAACTGAAAACAAATTTCGCGACTGCAAAGCACACGCATACAAGGTGAATGACAGCAAAGTTAGATATCATCTAGTTCGTGCATCGATCACTTAACAACAATTGTAGAGGCCCAGCACATTAAGAATGTAATTCGAATTGGAAATATCAATTATATCATTCATGTTTCAAATCTTGTCTAGCCATGACAGTCACCTGACAGTGATGAAAAATGGTTGAGATGGAATGGAAAAAATCATACCGAACAGCGACGAGAAATACATTTGCTCACCAAGGTTTTTTTTATTTGATATGTTCGCAAAAGAAGTAAAATAAATTGCAGTTTTAAGGACAAATATGTTTGTGGGTAGTTTTAGATTCCCGAAACAACCTATAGAACAGGTACTTAAAAATTTAAGTCATTGCAAATGTACAGATATAAGCTACATATTACAGATATTAGACTTAAATATATTTGGAAAATGTCTTTAACGCATGCAAATATACAGATAGTTTTAAGGTTTTAAACAAAATTAAATTAAATTAACCAAGTTTAAGTAGATTTACTATCTAGTGTACTACAAGAAGTTGAAAAGCAAATATGGTGATATAAAAATGTGTCAGTGACTAATATTAACCTTGTGTGCATTCACATAATGGTACAGACCATGTTGACAATGATATAAATCATAATATTAAGTTCTATTTCACTAGTGACTTTCCCAATGAAATCATATTTGATATCCCACAAACGAATAAGAAAGTTCCTGAACTTCTCAAAGACGAGCTGAACGGAATGTCTATTAGTGAGTTAGGTTAAAGTCATAACTTTATTAATTTAAGACAGATAAAAAATGGAAAAAGTCCTGTATCCTAAAGATAAAAATCGAAATGTACAAAGATCGCTTTTTTAATCACAGAAAACTACTAGGAGACGAAATAGATATAATATCAGAATGAAAAGGTAACATTGTGAGTTGTTATGGATGACAACGTAGACATATTTGCCTTACTGTCATGTGAGCATTATACCTACTGTACACTTTGGGTACGGCTCGACTCTTTTGTCAAAAGGAAAATCGACTCTCATTAAAGTTAGTTGCTTTACTTCTGTTTCAAACGTATCAGCAATTTCTCCTTTCATTTCGTCTCGGAAAATATGGTTCTCTTCAAACACAGTTTCCGTTGCTAATGTTTATTATGCTTTAGGAGTCTGCTAAAACCCCAGCATTCTACTAATTGTACTGACACAATTATGTGTTGGTTTAAGGCATTTAACTCCATGCAGCGAGGTGGTATGCATTTGCCGTAACAGAATACCGTTACTGTTTATGGTGTTAAAATCAAAACATACATTCGTCAGGATAACGTACAGAAAACTGTTAAGCAACGTACACACTGGCAGCCATTCCACTTGTAATGAATTTGTGATTTACTTTATCGTCAGAATGTTGATAGAAATCATCAAGTTTAGGTTGTCTTTGTTGTTCAAGTTTTGCCTTTTATTCTACGTGTATAGAGTTATCTTGACGATTAGAAGCGAATAAGACAAAAGGTCATCCGTGTCTTTAAAGTCTGTGTACTCACATCTTCTAAAACCTGATACTTTAATTAGATGACACATTGGTGTGAAATAAATATCGTGTCTAACATGTATTCAGCATAATATGATGGACTTCATAGAATCACAGTCGTTAATCAATGATGTGGCGTTAGAATGAACAATGTCCAACAATCAATTTCTCTTATAGTATTGTATTCACCTTGACATTAATTTAAAATATTTATATCTCATTAGCAAGTGAATTTTCATCTCTTAAATTCCAATCTAATTTAATACCAGCCGGATACTCCTGACTTGATACACAGCGAAAATAGTGAAGTATTAGTTTTTCTCCTCAAATTCTTTTTCTTGTTATCGAATACCCTTTTTAATTAATCCATTCTAGCATCTAATGCGTGACTGTTCATTCCTATTCTCTTATTTGAATCATTTGTATTTCAATTCGTTTTTCTTCTTCCGTTTTTTTAAACTGTCCCAATTCTTCTAGTTGGTATGAGAGTGTATGAATCCACTTCATTATTTGCGTTGTAAACTTCTGCTTCAAATCACTGAATCTAATCTCAGACGTTTAGTTTTTCGTCAAAACTACCACGTAACACGTCAATTCTATTATCCAACTCTCGATCAAAATATTTTTGCATATATTTTTTAATGTTCAACTTCAGTATGTAATTAGTCATAAAGTTCAGTAAATGTAAAAGTGTTTTGATATTCTCATTCATGCCTGTAATATATAAATTGGAAGTTGGTTTCATAGATTAATCGAGCTTTCATTAATATTTATCGCCTAATCATCAAATTACTGTTTCTTTTTTTTTCTCTCAAATTTCAAAGAAAAACCGAAATTCTGTAGCTCTTACAAAGGAGAATAATTATTACTTCTCAAATATATGGATGTTATTTACTTTACATGACATATATTCTGTAGACATACCATGACAGTCTATCCATCTTCATCTTTCATGCTGATATTCAATACGTATCTGGAGCCACTTGTTAAACTCTTGTAATCGCAAGTAAAATTGAATAAAGCAAAATAGGCATAGATCTTTCAAAAATGTAGCGTTGTAGATTGCTATTTACAACGCAAAATTGTCATTTGTGGCGATTTGTACTTTCGAGCTGTGTTTCAAATATTCAATATCTGCTGTCCTTCCTTCCTTGGCTTTATTAATGTATATATGAATGTTGAAAAACAGACAGGCTTAAACACATTGGATTAATAAAATTGAGTCTTTGATTTCAGGGAGTCTGTTGATTGCGATATAACTTTGCAACTGTCCAGGCAACATCGGCATAGCCAAAACCCGAACATCGTATGTTAATAGGTTCTGTTTAATTGTTTGTTTTTTTTTAGCTCGCATTCCAGTTACAATGTGATCTTTTCCAGCGAGTGTGTTTAGTTTATCTTAGTCTTTTAAATATTTATCCGCCTCTTAAACAGTTTTCTTTAATTCCTCTGTGTCCACCTTCAGCAACCATCTGACGTCCTAGTTTTCTGTCTGACTGCATTAAAAACATCATCAAAGTTAATTCCTTTATGCGTAGGGCCCCGAGTGGTCGAGCGGTCTAAAGCGCTGACCGTTACGGATCACTGCCATCTCACCTGTGTCTGCGTGGGGTCGAGCCTAGGGTTCGGCCAATGTGGGTGTGTGAGAAAGCTTGCCAGTAGCTTCTCGTTGTCGGTGGCTCTTTTCGGGGTTTTCCCGGGGTTCTTCCTTCACCATTTATAGTGGCCGCCATGTATAGCCTATCTTGTGCTGAAAAATGGCGTTAAACCCTATAACAACAACTATTCCTTATGCTTTATTTAATTGTCAGGCATTGCTTTGCTTATCATGTCGTCGATTCTGGGTAACTATTAGTATTATTATTTAATCATGTTTCAAAGTATATCACTTTTTCATTGAGAGTTGTGCCACATTTCCTATAAATATTTTAAGAAGCTCTCCAGAAGCTAGCGAATAATTACCGGTTGCTACTCACGTAACACCTAATCTGGCCTTAGCAGTGGAATACTTGACATTTTCACTCACTGATATAGAGAAAAGAGATAGCTTAGACTTGTAGTGTTAACCTGTTTTTTATGTTCATGTTGCGTTATGCACGGAATGACCTTCACTCTGCCTCTGTTGTCACATCAGCATTTTAGTTTGAACTGTTGAAATTTGCACAATTTTCTTTCTTATTTACCTTGAAATTGAAATATATTTTCATTTGTTCAAAATATATTCACTGTGATTTGCAGACATTACTCTATTTCTTGAATAACAAGTTCTGCTCCGGTAAAATTTGTTTGCTGTCAGGAAGTCATTTGCGAACCGGCCAAAAGAAACCGGAATTATTAGATCGACATCTTATTTATTTTTGTTGGTGGATCACCTATAAACGTCAATATCTTCTGAAAACCATGATTTAGGTAACATTATGAGCAGGGTTTAATCTTAAATGGTAAATTGCGACGATGAAATTTGTTTGAAGGAAAAAGTTGTGCTATTTATTGGCTATAACGTAAAGAATTTAGCGATGCATAGTCGATCTGACCGACCTTTTCTTGTACAGTATTAACGATTTTGTCTGGTTAAAGTCAAGGTGCTATGGACGTTGTCGTTTGCGAATTAAGTGAAAATGGAATAAGTAGTTTTTATATTTCTCCAATATCTATGTTTCATGGAGGGCTTTTTAATACCTTAAACAACTTGTTGCAGAAAACAGTGAAAGCAAATTTAATTGCTGCACGTTAAACGGAGGTAAAAATGCTGTGTTTTTTTACACTTGTGATTGCAGCATCATGGGAATAAAAAAAAATCGTGCTGTTCTTTTTTTAAACGGTCAGATTAATCTTTTTTTTTAAAATCCTGTATGTAAATCAAGATGTCTCACAAGTTGAACTCTCTGTGGGTCTTTAGGTTTTTGGGAGGATAATTTCTTATGATTTTTAAACCTTGCTTTCATATATCGTTTGTGTTTGCTCTTTTCCATTACAATAAAGAGGCAGGTTGTGAGAATGATCAGTATAAAGTTTAATCGTAAAATGTTTGTTGTGAGCCCTATTTCAATGTTACTTTTATTGCGAGAAAGAATTTTAAATTAAATTCCTTAATTAAAATAAACGGATTTCAAGACATGTCCTGTACGTGGAGAAGATAAGAACCTAACGAGTTTCAGCAAATTGTTTTGCGCATTGCATGCGTATTCTTAATAAAATATCCAAAACAGTGCATGGAGAAATAAAGGAATGTATAAAATAAAATGCAAATATGATTACGTTTGAATTGGCTATAATCTTTGGAAATTTCGCCGTAGTGTTTTAATTTGTGTCGTAACCTTGCTCTCCCAAACTTTATAACTACTGCAATTCTAGCCAGCATAGAATTCAGTTAATCAGTTGACAATGTTCTCCAATATTCAACAGCTCCTTCTTCAAAGTGATATTTACGGTTTTAAGCAGCAAATGTAACAGCATGTATAGATTCCCCACAACAGTGGGATACATTTTTATATTCTTCTGGCCCATGGTTGATCAGGTATTTGCTTTTTCCATTAAGGTATCTCCAGCCATTCTGTGGTGGAATTTTTAAATGGTTGCAGATCAGATTAATTGCTTACTATCTGTGCTATCGTTGATTTGAAGGCATCTTAACCCTGTAAAGGTATTTAACATTCAGAGAAGTTCTTGCATCTGTTTCCATTCATACTGGCCACGTTTGTAGATTCTGCCAAACTTTACTTCACAGACTAATGTGAATCTTACATTTTTAGGTGTAGTTATAAAATTTTTAGGTGTATTTTAGGTGTAGTTATAAAATTTTTAGGTGTATTTTAGGTGTAGTTATAAAATTTTTAGGCGTAGTTATAAAAATATTAGGTCTGTAGTTATAAAAATGTTAGGTGTAGTTATACAAATTTTAGGTCTGTAGTTATAAAAATTTTAGGTGCAGTTATAAAAATGTTAGGTCTGTAGTTATAAAAATTTTAGGTGCAGTTATAAAAATTTTAGGTCCAGTTATAAAAATGTTAGGTGTAGTTATAAAAATTGTAGGTGTAGTTATAAAAATGTTAGGTCTGTAGTTATAAAAATGTTAGGTGTAGTTATTAACATTTCATGACGTGTGTGAAGAAATAATGCTTTTCAGTGAGGTCATTATTTATCAAAGGATGTGAAAAGCGTGTTTTGTTCTTTTCTTATTTTGAAATCTGATATCTGTTATTCAGTTCATACAAAACGTATGTGTGCCCTTTGTCACACTCAAAACATTTATATCCAATTGTGTCTTCTTGTACAAATATGTCTCTATTTATTGATTTTCATCATTCACATTTAATTATTTGTAGATTTCTCACTCTAGTCTGTTAATTCCTCCACTGTAATGCCATTTATTTTCTCGTTGATTTGTTTGCGCAATCGTTACACCCCTCGTATTTTGTATATCGTTTTCCATCTCACCTCTGTCTGCGTGGGTTCGAGTCTCAGGCTCGGCCAAGGTGGGTACGTGAGAAAGCTTGCCAGTAGCTTTTTGTAGGTCGGTGGTTCTTTCCGGGGTTTTCCGGGGTTCTTCCTCCACCAGTTATACTGGCCGCCATGTATAGCCTATCATGTGCTAAAACAATGGCGTTAAACCCTACAACAACAACAACAACCATTCCTGCTATCAGTTTTTCTATGTCTCTGGCACGTTGTTCCTTCGCAACTCAAGTGTCTTCCGTGCTGGACGTACCAATTACTTCTTTAGCTTAATTTCAATTGCTACTAACAATCAGATGAAAATTGTTTAAAAATGGTATCTTTAAAATATGTAGATATACCCACATTAAAAGCTGTATTGGATTTTACTTCATACATGCCGTATTCCCTATATCAACTAAGTTGGCTTACTTTGTGGTAATTCTTCGCGGCTAGATGTTTTATAGATGTGTCAATATTTTTAAGATACAATTTCTATCTTTCTTTTAATCAGTTGTAAAATGGATAAAAAATGTGTCCAAGAAAAACGAGAAGTTCATGGAGCAGGTGGTACTTGCGCAATACCTTCTTTGAATGAAATTTGAAAGAAGTTTAAATGACGTGATCACTGGATCAACAATGATTTTCATTACCTTTTTTTCCTTCAATATCTCGTATACTAGCTTGTAATCGTTAATAGTGTACCGGTGTTTCCACTGTTTGAGATGTAATTGGAAGCAGTTTCATAGTTTTCAGTGTTATCTCGTTTCACGTCCTCCGTAATGACATGTAATAGCCTAAAAGGGTACCGTGTAGATCGTAGTTTCCTTAGCTCGTTTGTTTTGTACCATTATGTAGTTTACCGGTGATGTTTTTGCCTGCTTATACACTGCGTATTTCATCTATCAGACATTTTCTAATTCCTTCATGAACTATTGCACCAGTTATCATATTCCTTGATGCTGCTTTCTCCATTTTAATGGCACTATATCTTCAACTGGTTCAAGCAAAATCTTTAGTTGGTTCACGACTGTTAAATGATTCGTCATGTCCTTTCCATTTCACGAGTTAATACTACTTTGCTGTTAATAATTATGGTTTTCAAGATCTTTTATATTTGTATATGTCACATTGTTTTGTTGTACAGAGATAACTTTTAATTCGAAAACACACACTGTATATCCTCTACCTTCAAGTATTTAAGTTTGTAAACGACTGGATGGCCCAAAAAATTCCTTAACGTATTTTAGATATTTCCTCAGTTAAATTTGGAAGAGAGATTTTCGCAGAAATTGTTTTGCATTTGGAAATTCTTTTTTACCTATTTTAAATATAGGCGTTCTAGCTGTATCTGTTACCAGGTAACTGAATAGATTTGTCCATACTTTTGAGCTGTTTTGTTCCTCGGTTTCTTCAGCCGGAGTCTCGAGTATGGATCTACAGTGAATATTTTTGGATCAGATTTGATTTGGTAAAACGTCAATCTAATTTAAGGCTTTATGATGAGCTAAACACACCCACACTCTAGTATTTAAAGGTTTATGAAACATTTTCACGTCTGATGATTTTCTTGTCTAGGCTGAAAAGTATTAAATGTTTCTGGTTGTAAAACCCCTTTCTCTCAATAAAAACGAAAAATAAATAAAAAAATACATTTTCCTGGGACATTCAGCTGGTATACTACATTGGCCTAGGGCATTCGGTTGGTATACTACATTGGCCTGGGCCATTCGGTTGGTATACTACATTGGTCTGTGACCTTCGGCTGGTATACTATATTGGCCTGGGACATTCGGCTGGTATACTACATTGGCCTGGGCCATTCGGCTGGTATACTACTCTTCATTTCTGGATTTAAATATAGCTTTTGAGGGATACAAATTAGTTCCAAGGATATTATTTTCTTTCCTTGCAATTTTTCTTCCCATCATGAATTTATTTTTTTCTTGTTCATGTTTCAAGCGTTTCTTATGCAGATCTTTTGCTAAAGTATTTATTTCATGTGAAATCTTAAGTTTCCAAAGTTCGTGTTCACTTTCTAGACACAGGAATGAACATTTAGTTTGCATTAGATCTTGAATTTCTGGTCGATATACCGATAGAATATAAAATATCCTGAATCAAAATCGATGTAGCATTCCGAATTCCGCACCTTAGACTATTTGCTGGTAGCGATATAACTGCCTCTGACAACGCACAAAAGATGAGAGAGAAAAGTATACCCCTACCATTTTTAAGCGGTTGTATATACAGATATATATTGCATTTGTCTGATTCTAACAAATGTGTCGCGTTTGTTTCTCCTATTCAAAAATGACTGCAAGACGGGTCAGCGGTGATATTTACCTGCCAAATACAAGTAAATAGCTGATAACATTACATCAAATAACCTCTTTGCTTTTAGCATTTCCGGTAAATGGCTCTTAAATTTTGCAATGTCGTAAGTTTTCAACCTTATTTATAATGATTCATCATTGACTTTTCCTTCTGAATCATAATGGTTTTCTATGTTTAATTGACGACGACAATTGCGTTAATATTGATGACGACAGTTTTAGAGAAGTACAGCATTTTTACGTTCTTCAAAATGTACATAAGAAAAGAAGTGTTACACTTTTATACCGATATATTTAATGATTTGTTTACTTATCGCTGAAACCAAAGCATAAAGCAATAGTAACAACAAATGACGAATAGAGAAACACTGTTTAAAGGTACGGCCTGCTAATATATGATATAATTTAAGTCATATCTCACAACTTTGTCATCATGAAATACATTGCCCAATTAATGGTATCTTAACAACTGTATTTGATAAAAGCTTTTGATCTTGGCTTTGAATTACCTGTACCCCCTTGAAGTTGCGTCATATTGACCGAAAAGTGAAATAACCAACACATTTGTCGTCTGCTACTTTAGATCACATATCCAAGTTGAGCTTTCCACTGTTCTCATAGATGGTTTACAACACATAATAGATGACCCATCCTTCACAAAAAATGCCTTTCGTATGGTATTTTACAATAAAAAACAAACAAGAGAAGCAGATTATTCAGTGCGGACGCAACTGTAGTTTAAAAAAAAAAGCCTTCCCCAAGGACACATACGGTCCAAAATATCAGAGTATTGGTGGTTGTTATCTTGGTTTTGATTGGTTGATAATGATTTGTGATATTACAAAAATGAAACTTGGCTGGGTCAGTAAAAGTATTATTTTTAAAGCATTATTTTAGAAAGCTAAATGATATACAAAATATGATGAGATTTTATCGATATGGTGAACGAAACATCAATATTTAAATAAGTCAAAAAGTTTAAAAACCAATGATTAGCCGGATATAATTATTATTCATTTTATATTTCTTTGTAATTGAATACTAGTCATTAAATGTTTCTTTGTGTGATGATTTCGACACGCGGAGAAATAAACTCTCAAGCCTTTTGTACATCTTATGTAAGTCAACAGTCGTGCAGATTTTAAACTTGATCTCATAGGTATGTAGGTAATTTAGTGGTTTCAAGGTTTTTTTTCTCATTAACAGGCGAAAATAAAGTACAATAAAAAGGTCCCGCGAAGCGGTTAAAATTTAAAAACTTTCATTCATATATTCTTCTTGTGTACCACTTTTGGTTCTTATATACGACATATTGATGAAGGATACCTGAATATGTATGTTTCTCTGTGCGTCTGTTGGTGAGGAGAGCAGAGGTTTTTACTCTAGTCGTGATATATGGCTTTTAAAACTATTCCCTTCCCCTCCAGTAATTTGGTCGAAATAATTTTTTGTAAGAGAGTAAGACTTTTATAAAATCTATTCGCTAGCCGGAATTGTTTCCACCACAAAATCAAATGCCCTTACCCTCCTGTTCCCCCGACCAGAAAATGATACAGTTAGTCCTTGAGTCATTTAACTTTCATAAAGCTTGTGTAACAGCAGTCCACATAGAAATTAACCATTGAAACCTTCTGGCTATCTTGTCTCTTGATTAGGGCATATCAGATACCTGTTGTATATACGTCTTAAAGGAAGCTGAATTTCATCTTTCCGGCAGCGAAATAATAAAAAAATGAAATAAAAAACAAACATGAACAGCAAGCCGTAGCGGACTCTGATTGCCTATAAGCGCCTGGTTCAAGACCGGAAGAAAAACAGATAAGATTCGACTGCGAGATACTCTTTCTTACCATGCAATAAAACAGTTTTCAGTACGTCTTTGCCGATGGTTTCTTATTGCCAAAGTACAACTTTTCCTCTCAGTAACTGCCTGTAGTATGGTAAGTGATAAATTGGGGAACTGTGTGGGTTTTATTACTAAGACGTGGAGTGTTTGTTCTAGTTATTTCTTTTTCATTTGCGTTTTTTTTTTCCCCATTTGTTGAATTATTATGTTAATCGAAGTTGCATTTATTTTTCTGGCTTTACTGACATAATTTTATTATTGATTATGCAGAGGCGTATTATCTGGAAAAGGATCATTATTAAGAAAGGGTTCAAATCCGGGTATTTTGGCTGATCCTTTATTTGGCCGTTAACTCAGCATTTATCTTAATTTTAACAGCCAAGTTTAAAATAAAAGACACATTCTTTTTCTGAGGAGACATTAATCCTTATTTTCATTTGTTTTAACTTTTATTCGAATTTGTTTCACGTCATACAATATAAATTTGCATATGTTTGTGGTTATTATATATTTGCATTAACCAATTCTATCCAGAGGGTCTATTAAACCATTTGGACAGGTAATTTATTTTTATTTGCTATGAAAAGTTCATCTTCAAAATCAACATATTTAATGAACTTGCATTTATAAACTTAAAATAATTTATCATATAATTTTGGTATCATTTGATCGTTCATTAGTTTCTATTTTATTGCTTAGGAATGGTTAACGTAACTAATTTTTTTTTTTTTTAAACATCCATGTAACAATAAGTGTCCTTAGTCTATGGAGAAGTCTTGTTATATGAACTCATCTGAAGCACAAATAGAAGCGAATTTGAAGTAGGTACGATACAGAAAGCTATACAGTTAGCTCCCTTTGTGGTATATACTCTTTTGATATGAAATAAAGAAGTTGGACTTGTTTTTAACTCTGGGATTCAAGCTAAAGATTTGAATAAAAAAAATCTCAGTAATGATTTGAAAACCCACAATAATAAAAAAATCACTTTCAAAGTAATCCTCCTAAATAGACTAAGTATGATTTTAAAGAAATTTATGAACCAATCAAGGGCAATAAAGGAACAATACCAAAAAGCAAACATAAATGAATGAATTGCGCCCCAACTTCCTCTCCTCCTTCTCCTTCTATTACGACTTTTCGTAAACTCTTTCCCTCTTGCGTGGCCTCCGTTTTTCGTCTTGAACCAATCGCGTTGACAGCACAATTAGCTTTTGCAGCTTCTGACACTTGACCTCCCTCTTGGGCGGTACGCTGGCTCCTAGTGTAGCACCAATGCCAATTGGCTTCCACTAAATACCGTACATATTTCCTTAGGGTCAACTTAAATTTAGCGTCTTCGAAGACAAAAGGTAAATAGTTAGTGCCTACGGTACTATTGCTTGCAAAACTGTCAAAATTGAAACAACGACCTTGGTAGACTATGCCATGTTATCACAGTATGCAAATTCAGGTGATTACTAATACTGCTTTGCGGTTAAACGTATGTATGTATGTACATGGGCGCCCGCAGCATGTGTCAAGGGGGGGTCACGTGACCCTCTAAATCATACTGCAAACATATATATATATATATATATATATATATATATATATATATATATATATATATATAAATTCCGACAAGTTTAATCATGCAAATGAAGTTGAAAATATGTCACAAGATTCTATTCAAAACACTAAAAAAAAATATTAGCTTTAGTTTCAGACTGCTTCTTATACTAACTCTCCCGGCCGTGACTGACTGACCCC
>JAECUM010070019.1:0-19844 GCA_016617855.1 Megalonaias nervosa | reverse complement strand
ATAGTAAATTAGTTATAGATTGTTAAAAATGCTATTATTATTCATCTGCCATTTTTCATTAAAATATCTCTGTTTCAGGGAAAAGTAATAATAATAATAACGAAGAAGAAGAAAAGGAAGAAGGAAAGAAAAATATTCAGCATATGTAAATTGCAAAGGATAATTTTATTTTATTTAAAAACTTTACATAATTTTGTTTCCGTAATAGAATGTATAACAGTCTAGTCTTCTTGGTCAACTGAGTCTGTCTGACACATCTTGATTTTCACACTTCTGTATCTACATAGTAAACTCAAAGCTCGAACCATATATTCTTTTTGTCTCAGGAACTACTACTACTACTACTACTACTACTACTACTACTACTACTACTACTACTACTACTACTGCCCCGAGTTGCTCACCATTACGGATCACTGCCATCTCGCCTTTGCGTGGGTTCGAATCTCGGGGTCGGCCAATGTGGGTACCTGACAAAGCTTGTCAGTAGCTTCTCATGGGTCGGTGGTTCTTTCCGGGCTTTTCCCGGCTTCTTCCTCCACGATTTATACTGACCGTCATGTATAGCTTCTTATGCTGAAAAATGGCGTCAAACCGTATAACAACAAAAACAACTACTACTCGCACTACAATTACTGCTACTACTACTGCTACTATTTCTACTACTACTACTACTACTACTACTACTACTACTAATAATAATAATAATAATAATAATAATAATGACCATAAAGGAAAATAATAGTAATTAGGATTCGTTTAAGTGACTAACAATGAAGTTACTTCTGTTGTATATTAATAATTATTTAAGTTAAAAGAACATCATATTCTTTTCCTTTTGTCCTTCACATATTTTAGAAATACATTTGATAGATACATTAGAAACAGTTTTCATTTATCTAGACGAATTAGTCATTTAATGTATTTTGAAACAAAATCGGTTATGAATGTCAAAATAGTTGGTTTTGATGTATGGGTGATCACAGTGGGGGTTCAGACCGCACCGGGTGACACCATCAGAGAGGGTGACACCAAAATGACTTTCTATAAAAGTTTTGAACTTTTGTGCAGGAAGGAGGTCCATGGGGATGACACCATGAGTTACCGCACTGGGTGACACCAACCCTAATGACGCCACTGGGTGTTCATACCCAAATGGTGTTATTAACACTTTGATTATTTTAAAATTTGTTTGAAGCTTAACAAACAGGTTGATTTATGTCCAAATGAGCACCGGCGTCTCAAAAATCATCAATTTGTTATTTACAGACTTAGTTGGAAGGGATAAGTCACGGTAGAAGATGCAAGAGCTACACATGATATATACTGACAAATTGACTTTGATTCCATAAGAAATGCATCAAAACCAAATCAAAGTGAAATCATCCTCTTTTTGCCACCTATTCAGACGAGACTCCTCATTCATTACACTCCAATGTCGCCTGTTGTCACCTGGGGACTTAGGTATGCCATATCATGCATAACGCCAGAGACTGATGGGCAATTATGTAAGGCTCAAGATCTTTACGTGTAATATGTTTCCTGTTAAACAAGACAAACAATATTTGTAATGTGAGGTTAACGACCACAAGAAAGAAAGCTTGATCTCAAAAATGTGCCAAAATCATTTCAAAGAATGAACATTTTGTTTTTGTCTAGTCAGTGAGATGCACTGCATTAACACGCAATTAGTTGAATTAGTACATTAACTAATTGCTTTGCTATAAATCACGCATTACAGTGAAAATAGCGTTTATAAGCTACTATTGAGGATTTTGCAAGAATATTAACCCAACTAACCTTTCCAACGAATTCCAAATTTGTCAAGTTAATAGTTTACATAAGTTGCTTTAATTACAAGATTACAAGTGTGTGTGTGTGTGTGTGTGTGTGTGTGTGTGTGTGTGTGTGTGTATATATGTATGTATGTATGTATGTGTTTGTGTGTATGTATATGTTTTTATGTATGTATGTATGTATGGATGGATGGATGGATGGATGGATGGATGGATGGATGGATGTATGTATGTATGTATGTATGTATGAGATAGGAATACAAGATACAGGAAATTTTATTTAACTTCTGTGGCCTGGGTAAATACATAAAATACTAGCTGTGTACGAGCTATTTTACCGACAATTTGTATCATCTAATGTATGTGTCACTTCCATCTTGCAGTCAATATCACGCAAACATGATGGTGTGAATATTTACTATTTAAAGCAAGCTTTGATAAATGAGGAATAAATATTTACATTTTATCGTATCAGTTAAATTTTAATTGTAATATTTGTACGTATCCAGGATTCGCGTAAGGTAGCCTCGGTCATGCTTTCAGATTGCCGACTATAAACAATCAGCTTTTAAAAATTAGTTTGTTCCGTTGACTGGGATTAGCATTGAGAAATTCTACTATCTTGATCTATTATGATGAAATCCAGTGAGTTTCTCTATGCTGTATTGATCGTACAGGACCGAGAAAAAAATTCAGTAGAAGGAAGGTTATTGTTTGGCACATTTGCATGTATGCATAATTTCATTTGCTGAAATTAAAATGAAATTAACAAAGTTCTTCTTCATTTCCTTGCTCTAAGAATAATAAAAACTATTGCATAACTTGACATTTAAACCTGTAATCTTCTGTGTGGAAAAACCCAGAGCTTTCCAAAGAAATCTTGAACATGTGTGCTTTCTCAAAACAAGCGAAGCATATTACACCTAGTTTTGTATCCAGAGTACATTTTTACGGTCTCTTGGTTTTGTATCAAGAGTACACTAACGGTCTCTTGGTTTTGTATCAAAAGTACATTTTTACGGTCTCTTGTTTTTGTATCAAGAGTACACTAACGGTCTCTTGGTTTTGTATCAAGTGTACATTTTTACGGTCTCTAAGTTTTGTATCAAAGAGTACGTTTTAACGGTCACTTAATTTTGTATCAAGAGTACACTTTCACGGTCTCTTGTGTATAACCTGCCAATAAAATGATGGTTTTTGAATGTCTTCCAAACTTTTTCAGATACTATTGCAATTTTTATAAACATTATTACAGCTGTTTTCATCTTTGCATGAGATGGTCAATTAAACATTCTTCTTCACTGACGTTAGTTTTAACTCATTTTTAAAGAAGTGAGCCAGTCTTTTAAAATGTAAAGAATTATCATATATTATATTTTAAGAAATATGTTATACTGATAGAGGGATGGGTGCTTATTTAATTGAAATTAAACATCTATCTTTTGCAAATGAACATATATGGAGAGAGGGAGAGAGAGAGAGAGAGAGAGAGAGAGAGAGAGAGAGTGTGTTGCAAATATACACCAAACAGAACTATTATACAGGTTAGAGAATTTGTAATTTGTACCCTACTCCACGGAGATTCGAACCCAGGACTCCGGGTAAACAGTAATCATCGCCTTGCATGCACACACCAGTCCAAATTCCATCACGACCAAGCATTTTCCGTTCTGTTTGCTGTATACTTGTCGTTTTCTATAATTAATCCTATATACATTGATTTCTTTCGTAGGATTCCGGAAAGACTGTGTAGATAGATGAGAATTAATTATTGGATTGCCATGCGAGTATGTCTGCTACGCACGAGTGCATATACCATCGACTTTGTAGCATCAATGTTTTTGGTGACATGTGTTTAGCAGTGATGGAATATGGACTGGTGCGTGATGGGTTCGAGTACGAATTGAAAATTTTCTAACATGTATGACATTATTATTTGTATTAAATAAAACCATTCTATACTGAAAAATCACCATGCTTCTAGATCTATTTATAAATGCTATTTGTATTCAAGTTATGAAAACACCCCGACATACTCTTTTAATTGTTTCAAGTGCAGATGTTTTCCAGACCTCATCATTCTCTTTTCTTAAATAATATAGACCTAACTCTCATATCGTGCGTGCATAAATACATCTATATAGATCATTTTTAAACCATCCTCAGTATATTTTTTTATGATAATTTTTATAGAAAACATATAATTTCCCTCTCAGCTGTGGAATGTGGTAAAACCACACATAGTAACATTAATTGAGGTAACGCAACTTTTTTACTATTGTTTTTCTACATATCAAAGATAAATTCCGCAATTTCTAGTCTCAGTTCATGCACAGAGTTCTCTGAACTTTGTATATAGATTCAGTTTATGTAATAAATTTAAGACTGTGTTTAAATTTATCGCTAATGTTTTGGTAATCTGCGAAGTCTAATAGAATACTTTTTGTTAGTGGAAAGCAGGTCTCGAAACATGTTTTAAAATCATCAAAAATACTTACAACTGTAATTAACCCAATTCTGAACCATCAGCTATTGTTCTAACATCGTCTGCAGACAATGTTTAAATTCTCTTTTATGAGGCGTATAGCCTTAGATGTCTGCATGCGGTCTTATCGCACAAGGATAGCCTTGCCTTTCACCTCGTTCCGACGGAAACAATTAATACAAGTAGCAATCATTTAACACATACCTTTTATAATTATAATAATATACAAAAGATCCCGTTGAGGAACGTAGGGCCAAAATTAAGAAATGTAAAAAAGGAGTGTTGGAGAATTGCTTTTTTGCATGTTCTTTGACATCTATAATTAACCGAATAGTTTGTACCTATGTATCTATTTTTAATACAGTCCAACTTTTATGAATGACCATGGTAGATAATGTTCTTTATTCTATTTGAAATAGTTTGACTGGCAATTTAATATTCGGTAAACTGACTGGTTTCCAATTGGACAAGTCGGTCAAATCCTTGTCTCGTTTGGGGAATAGAGGTATTATACTAATGCATTCTGTAATCTTTGCAGTATTTCTTTTAGGAAATAAAAATGTTTGCAGAACTGAGAAGTAATGTTATCAGCGACGGAACTTAAGCTATTATGCATATTTTATAATGTATTAGGACATCTAGACATCCACATAATTTGTTTTCATTCTGTTATTTCATTTTCAAAGGTTAAGGAAAATATATCACGGTTTGTTGGATAGACTGGTTTTTGTGATATAGATTTTCATGGTTTGTTGGATAGAGTGGTTTTATTGTGGTATAGATTTTCATGGTTTGTTGGATAGACTGATTTATTGTGGTACAGAGTTTCATGGTTTGTTGGATAGACGGGTTTATTGCGGTATAGAATTTTATGATTGTTAGATAGACTGGTTTATTGTGGTATAGATTTTCATCGTATTTCTTTTCTTGTTTTTCATAACAGTTTTTGATTTATACATTTCTTCCCATTAAATATTCAACGTTCTTTATCACATTACTTTAAAAATTCAGTTTGTGTAAGCTAAATAATTATTGGCTGTTTTTTTCTCTTTACATCTCTGCACCCTTTGTCGATATAAGAATGAATTCCTTTTAATTTGCTAACTACATATATTTGTTCTAGACCCTCGGTCACCTTATCTAGCTTTCTTTTAATTTATGTATCAGTTAGGTTGTTTTCATAATCTACCTTTAATATTTTTTCTCCATGTATTTTTGCCCCTTTTCATTCAGAGTCTTTCTTTCTTCAATATGCAAATTGCATCGTTTCGTTCCTGATAGTACCTTTTATCAATTCCTGCTATACATTAGGATCAGGTGCAATGATTTTTATATAATTGCTTTAATATTATCTCGTATTTTGTTAATTTACATCGTTTGTCAAATAAGACATTATTATTAAATTTAAAGTATCATGGACATAGTTTATCTTAAAAACGTTCTAAATCAAATATAACTTCATAGTGATTCATGTGGATAGATGACATAATTTTGTTTTTTAAAACTATATGTGTGTATGTATGTATTAGTGTTATATCACTGAAAGTGTGGTCAGGGGAGGAGAAGTGTTCTGCGACCGGACTTCATAGATCTGATTGGATGACAAAGAAGCTGTACAGAAGCCCGGTCGCAGAACACTTCTCCTCCCCTGGCCACACTTTCAGTGATATAACACTTATTGCAATTGCTAACAGCCCCAACTGGAGTTCCGAAACCAGGAAAGAAAAGGAATCTTATTGGATACGCCGCCTTAGAACATGGAAACCAAGCGGTTTAAACCAAGAAGAATAGAAAAAGAAAGCCATGCACAAATAAAATTATCTTTTGCAGCCGAAACATTTTCTTTTAAATAATTATCTAAATTTGCTTAATAGCCTACAATTACGACTATAATAATGAAATAAACTCGATCTAATTTGTGCTTACATAAATGTACATAAAATAACATGTCGTTATGGCTCATCGATTTCCAGGTCAATACAAGTATTTTCCAGTATCCGCAACAAGTTGATATAAACTAGTTGAAACAATACATTTAAAGGTTTAATTCCTGTAGAAACAGCCATGTAAAGTTTTGCAAACACTACGGTTTTTCTGTTTTATTTGTCTTGTCTATGTTTTGTATATGCCTTTGAAAAAGACTCATTAAGAGTCGAAAGCGCTCAGGCTAGTTAGATACTAGTTTTGCATTGTTCGTTGTCAGTTTATTGCATTTATATATGCACATGCACATTTATATATGAACATGCACAGCACAGTGTGCTTCAACGGCGCAACATCGGAGGCATTCCCAGTCAGCAGTGGAGTGAAACAAGGCTGCGTCCTTGCACCGACGCTCTTTGCCATCTTCATCTCCATGCTCCTCCAGTACGCCTTCAAGGACTGCAGCGAGGGAGTGTACATGCACACAAGGGCAAACGGCAAGCTGTTCAATATCGCTCGTCTCCGTGCAAAGACTAAAGTCACAGAGGTTCTCATCCGTGAATTGCTCTTAGCCGACGATGCAGCCTTGACATCACACACGGAAGATGGACTGCAGTAGCTGGTATGTTGCCTCTCCCACGCCTGCAAGAAGTTTGGACTGACCATCAGTTTGAAGAAGACGAACGTCGTGGCGCAGGATGCAGACTCCCCTCCCACCATCGCCATGGATGGGTACAACCTCGAAGTTGTTGAGAACTACACATACTTTGGGTCCACCATCTCCAGCTCGCTCTCCATTGATGTTGAGGTGAACGGCAGGATTGCCAAGGCAGCAGCAGTTTTGGCCAGACTGAACCAGAGGGTCTGGAACAACCCCAACCTCACTGAGAAGACCAAACTGCGCGTCTACCAAGCCTGCGTGCTCAACACACTCCTCTACAGCAGCGAGGCATGGACCACCTATGCGAGTGACGAAAGGAAACTCAACAGCTTCCACCTGAGATGCCTGCTGCGTATTCTGCGCATCCAGTGGCAGGACAAACTACTCAACACAGAGGTTCTGGAACGCGTCAGCATGAACAGCATGTTCTCCATTCTCAGCGAGAGGCGCCTTCGCTGGCTCGGCAATATCAAGAGAATGGACCCAGGCCGCATTCCCAAGGACCTGCTATACGGCGAGCTAGCAGAAGGCGCACGACTGACTGGACGGCCACGTCTGCGTTACAAAGATGTCTGCAAGAAGGACATGAAGACGGCCAACATCAACGTCAACGACTGGAAGAGCTTTGCTGACGACCGCTCCGCCCCTGGCACAAAAATACGCATATATAAACATTCTTGCAACGGCGCCCTTGCAACTGTGTGCTGTCCATTCATTAATCATTAGTGACGTATAAAACTAACGATAAAAAGTATTAATAATCCCCGTTTTCTCAATGATTTTAATATGGTACACAATTTCATCGCAATCCTTTCTGCATAAGAGACAAAATACGCAGAAATCTGGAGTGAGAGAGAAAAAGAATTGGGGCTGGATGAAAACCTTGAAATTGAACTTACACCAAGTAACCTACAAGAATATGGTTCGTCGTAACGGTATGTGTGCACATTCCTTGGGATTTATCTACAGTTTTATATAATCAATGATACAGTTGCAAACCCTGTCGACATTATACGTTGAATTTATTCGTACGTGGCACATATGCTGAATGTATTTAATGTTTTGTTGTTGTTGTTTCTTAAACCTATGATAATGTTCTAAAAATCGATTATTATTAATTAAATATGAAAATATTTAAAGGCTGCTCCCCCCCCCCATCATACAGCAAGATACGGGCGAAAATCTACGAAAAGACGAGCGTAGAGGATTTTTGTTTGTGTCATCCCACTGTGTCTTTGGACTTATAAATGATGTTATAAGTTAATTCAAACCTCTTGTTCGTTCGTCATTTGGCTTAGTTTCTATTCCAGGCGTTGGTACGCAAATGGCTGAGCTAACCATGTGTTTGTAGTGCTCTACTTTCTTCATTAAACCCATCTTTCATGTTTAAATCATAAGTGTGTCTTATACTGATTTAATCAATGTGAATAAAAATAGAAACCCAATAAAGAAAACAATCAACATATCAATATGCAATGGTGATTGTAAATAGCAACAAAAGACACATAACTACATTTTGTAGCGGACACATTCGGAAGGGATATGAGGAGTACATTCACTCAGTCAATACACAGTTGCCTATAGTCAATCTTAAACTCCGTTCAAAGGGCAAATATATGTATTTGAATGTGATATAAATAAATTATATGTACAGTGTGTACGCTGTATCAATGACATACCACTCGTTGTATAAATGTTTCATTAAAAGGAAACTTTAAAAGGAGAATAAAAATAAAATGCAATCTATAGAATCAACAGAACATAGGAGAAGACTGATCAGAATGCCATGTAAATTGTTTCTCTTCAGGATGTAGTTATACGATAAGTCAGTAAGACCATATTGCTATGTAAACCTTCTCAAAATATCTCTGGTATTTGTTTTTGGATTAATGTTAATCCCATTGTTTATACACGATTTATATATTAAAACCCCTATCAATAATAATTACTTCGGCACTATTGTCTTCTTCATATTCTTCGAAGTTAAATAAAGCCAGGATTAACAATATTCTGTCACTAAAGATTTATAAAAGTAAAATCTAAAATCTCCAATACATTGTTTTACTATAATATTTCGTTCACTCAACAATTCACGAGAGCTATTTGTCTTAAGTTGAAAATTAGAATATAAAAGAATAGCTACGCCGAGACTACTTTTATTATTATCGCTGAGAATGCTTCATTTGAACCTTTCATTTTCCCAAATAGGCGAGACGATATTTATAGAATCAGTGTTTTGCATAAAGCAAATACCTTTTAATCACGCTTTCGTTGAACATATTGTTACCCACTTCATTTTCTATCAATCCTTTTACATGTATAGTTCTTATTTTATAAGTAGACTCGTTTCTATTCGACAACTTATTTTCTACGTGGCAAGGAAAACAAAACGAATATAACACAGAAAACATGACAGGGAAAGAGACATGGATAAAGAAAAAGCGGAGGTGTAAACCATAAAAATGTATGTGAAGACAAATGCATATGGTTGGTAACAAGAAAAAAAATCTTCCTTCACGTCGTGAGGAAAAGTAATGGATGTAACTATTTACTAAAACAAAAGTATCCATGCGTAAAAAGACAAAGTGTTATTACGATTGAAAAAAAAATCCCAGTGGTTAGATAATAATTTAACGATAATAAGAATATGTATAATAATACTGTAATATACAACTAGCCCAATATTCATGTCTGAATAAACAGGAGTACTTTTGTAGAATGCAGTAAAATAAATTAGTATGGTAATAACAGTCAGATTTTGAGCTCTCAGTTCTGGCATAAATTCTACTATTTAACGATCAGACCACCTCAGAGTTGCTGCGCTTCCAAACCTTTTTCAACAGCTGAATATAGCCATCACATTCGTTTATATATGTGTGTGTGTGTGTGTGTGTGTGTGTGTGTGTGTGTGTGTGTGTGTGTGTGTGTGTGTGTGTGACAAACTCTGGTTTACATGTTTTCTAAAAGTCTTCAAAATTCAGTGAGACTCTCTATCACAAAATTTCTTTGAAATTTTGCAAGTCCATTTTCTAATTTTGATTGTTAAACTTTGGTCAACCTGTTCATGAATGTTACTGAAATATTTTACTTGGGTAGGGTGAATAGAAAAATTTACTGTACAGTACCATTATGTAATCGCCATATCTACCTTTGCAGTAACGTATGTAAAATCGCCGTATCTTCCGTCACGGTACATACGCTCTGTATATACCGTTGCATAATGGGCCGGCAGCTCAGGGTCTATGTTGTTTGCTCTAATGATAACTCCTATCAAACTGCATAGATCCAGATCTGCCAGCCCATTATGCGGCGGCAGATACGTGGCTGTACAGTTTGCAGTTGGTCTTGTCTTAACTACTAGTACATACGGTATTCACTGCGGAGGTGTGCATTTCTTCATAAATTCCCAAAATAATGAATACATTGCTGCTCTTTTTTTTTTACAATAGATTAAATAAAGGTCAAAGTAATCACGAACAAAACATTTATTTAGAACGCACCTTTGCAAATTTATTTAAAATGATCGATATTACTTTGTGCAAGTTTACAATAAATCATTAGAAAATGTGCAATCCAAAGACAAATTAGGTCCTCGATACCAACAGCACTGAAACGCCTCGGTTTGCACTTCTTTTACAATAACAGCTTTTGGTAAATCTTGAACTTGTTGAATTTAAATCAAATTGTTGTTAATTAAACCGGAATTAGGAAGTATTTGTGATCTAAAACGTGGAAGAAGCTGCTGGTTAATTAGATCTCTTGACAACAGAAGGCGAGTAAAATGGCGAAATTAGCCCAGTAGTAAAGCAGTTATGACCCCGTAAAAAAGAAAAGAAAATTTGAAGATGTACCTTTCTCAAAATAAACTAAACGCTCCATCCCACCAGATGTGGTTATTTTTTTATTATATGTCCATATTAGAATTTTATATTTCTATACAGAAGCAAATTAATACGATATTTATACAAATCCATGTTCAAAAACAATTTATTTTCAATTTCAGGAACCTTCACCTATTTGGATTGAATTTATTATATTGTGTCAACAAAAGAAAGATGATATCCGCATGATTGAATTGTTTCGTAACAAATGTTTTTTTCGTACATTAATAACTTTTTCCTACGATAAAAAAATATAGCTGCATTGAAAAATTGTACTTAGTCTGTATAAAATATTATAGGTGCCGATATTTGTTTATCGTAGTTCCATAGTTTATCCGCCCCCACCCCCCGAAGATACACATTCTTTTTCGCCATGTTTGATAAAAATTTGCAATCTAAAGTGAATAGTGTTATTTTAACGAAAAATTGTTAGAGTCTCTCGAATGATTGGTGAAGAGTATTTAGCTGTTCTACGACTCTGTGAAAGGCCACAGTTGTTGGGTCAAACTTTGTTGCTTCCATGAAGGAAATACGAAGACCCAACAAAGCACGGTCAGTGTTACCTCATAACAACCCATATCTATTGCGACTGAACTTTGAAGCTGGCCACATTTTGGTTCTTTTTCTATTGTCAGTCGCCATGACCTACGGCCTTAAAATCTGTACCCGACCAGAATAACAGCTTTCGCCTATTTTACCGTACCATTTAATATAAGAGATAGCGACGATAAAACTCACATAGTCAAGTCAACAGCATCAAAATGTAGTACATATATTTATCTGAGAGATTTTTAAATTAGCTTTTCGTAGCTGTATTTATTCCGTCCACAGTTAAGTAATGAAATATACATTCGTATGACAAGTAATCTAGGTCACTGGAACCAGATCAAAATGATTCATAATGTAGTTATGGGAAGGAAGCTGTGATTTACAGATAAAGGGGAGGTAAAGCGAAAGACAAGTCAAAATAAAAAATGATCCAATAGTCGGTGACTAAGGCAGTATGAGTAGTGAAGGGGGCATTTTGCAATCAAGGGGACTTCTATGTTAAATTTGGTCGTTTGCACTTTGGGGTCGTAACGGGAATTTAACATGGAGCAGATTGGGCCAGTCTAGGGTTAAGGGAAATTGAACAGAGGGAATGTAGATCGACAAGGGATTGGGTCTGTCTAGGGTCAATAGGAATTGGAGAGGGGTGACGTCACGGTACTGGACACTGGCAACAAGTGGCTGACATCAATCGGGCGGAACAGTATGACAAGGGGCTGATCTGAATACGTACTACTCTAGGGACGAATAGAGACATAGACATAGAGACGTGGTTAGAGACATAGACATAGAGACATAGACATATCACACAAATATAGATTGATGAACATCAATCTATCACACCTAAAATCGACTAAAATTTGTTTTAGGCAAGAGAGAATAGATATCTTTTCGAGGCAATGGAGTGGCCCTGAAAAGGGCCATTTAACGTCTTCTAATTTCTCTCCTCCCTTCTTCTTCTCCACCATCCATCTTCTCATCTTCTCCATTATATTTGTTGTCTTCTTCTTCCTATTCTCTTTCTCCTTCTTCTCTTCCTCCTCTTTTTTCCTTTTCTCATTCTCCTCTTATTTTTCCAGCTTAGCATTGTACGTTCTCATTTGTTCCTTTTCCTCTTTGTCGTCCTTCTCCTCCTTTTCCTCTTTTATCAGCTCTCTAAGTCTTTCCCTGGCCTTTCTTAATTATTGATCTCCATTTTCACTCAGTGAGGACTATAACATCCATCTCCCAACCTGACCAACATTTTCTCCACCATCCCTATATCGTTCACCACTTCTTGCAACTTCTGCATATTGTTGACGTGATTGCTTGCCATTTTTTTGGTATTCAATGTCTCAAGCACGGATGTGAAGGAAAACATATCTTCTTACCAACTACCCATATCACCTACCAAACAATCCACAGGTATGAGAGTGCTAACCTAAAATAAATTTTTATACAAAACAACACACTAATATTAACAAAACCACTATACTTTCTATCAATATATCGTAGGAGAAGGAACGCTTTTATGTAAAAAAACACACCATTACCTACAATCACATCAGCGAAGGAGTTAGAGTTTATAGTCACACTACTCCACATTCGCACAAAACAAACACTCACGAGTGTAGGGACAAAGGGTTTGTTAAGGGAAACACACACACACACACACACACACGTACGCGCGCACACATACACACACAAACAAAAAACACACATACACACAAAAAATGCGCGTTCACACATACATACATGCACACACGTACGCGCACGCACAGAAACACAAACAAATACACACAATTATATTTTTGGCAACTTGATCAGTCTCTCTTTTCTAGAGATCTGGTTAGCCCTGAGAAGGGCTGTTTATGTGAACTTCAGATGCACCTGGTTAATGCCTGCACCTTCCAGGCCGGGCACCACACACGCAACGGCGGCTCCAGTCATTCTCCCAATTGACATTTGTTCTTGGGAGTGCAGAGGGGGATTAAGTGGCATCATCATCCTAATTCTAACTTTGAGGGATAGTGAAGACTTCCCTCTTTCTTCTTCTATTCCATACGCGTGGATGCTGTGGCCCCTTTTCCTCCTGCGGACTCTTGCCTCCGCCTCTCCAATTCTTCGTCCCAGTTCTCTATCCGAGGGACCATGGGTCTCTGTGCTGGTAGTGTCTGTGGTGCTGGTAGTGGCTGTGGAGGTGTCCTCACCATGGGCTTGACTTCACAGACCTGTCTTAGCATCAGGTGAGGCAGAACCATTTCTTTCTATTCCACTTTTTTTCCTTCTCCTCTTCTTCAAGCCTGGCACTTTCTTCTATGGTCTCCATGGCCAGCTCATCCAGGATTCCCCTGGCATACTCCAGATGCATCTGAAACTCAATCAGTTTGGCTATTCTGCTCATTTTTGAAAGTGTTGACTGGTCAACGATGGGTAGTCAGACTGACGAACGCTCCGGTTTATATGTCTGAAGCAGTAACGTGAAGGAAAACACCCCCTTACACAAAAACTAACAATACCTACTCCACCATCAATAACATGGAACGCGCGGACCTAAAAGAAACACTCACGTTCACTTTTTCCTACAAACACACTTTCTTATCACTCCTACATATAAAAAACACATAAACTATCGTACAAGCCATGGAAACAGTGTTTATAGGCACACTTCTATTTTTTAACTTGCAGACAAACACAAAGACAGACAAATATTTTGGCAAATGAATATTATCTCTTTTCTAGATTTTTGGGGTAGCCTTGAAAAGGGCTGTTTTGTTGGGAGTTATGGCAATCTCTTATCGTCTAAGATTGCGTCCCCGTCTGGCTGCAGGCTTTCCGACAGGATAGAGTCTGCTTCTGTGGAAGGACAAGGAGAACTCTTTCGTGTCCACTTGGCAGTCCACAAAACGTCTGTCTGGCTCCTGCTGTTGTTGTTGTTGCTGCTGTTCTCTCTGCTGTTTTTGAAGTCTGTATTTCTCGGTCCATTCTTCTTGCTCCTTCTTGATTTCGTCTTTAAACACCTCCTCTATCAGGTCTTGGGCCACGTTTAGCATCTTGACATTTTCAATCTCACCAGGCTTAGGTATCAGGTTTTGCCTGACACGATGTAAATTCACGTGGGCTTCGTTCAGCTATGCTAGTCTTGAATATATCTTCATAGGATTGACGAGTCAACAATGGATGGTCAGACTGACTTACTTACTTAGTTGGATTTAGGTCGCATTCGCCCACTGGGGCATGCGTGACCGTTTAATGCCCCCACAGGGGGCTAATAGATTTTTTCGAGGGGGACGGAATAGTGCCGCGTCCCCCAACGCTTTAATGTACACACCGTGTGCAAATTGATTTGTCCGTTTTCGAGACAATGTTGTCCCACTGGGAGTGTTGTGAGTGGGAATAGACCCACACACACTCACTTGCGAACAAGATGTCCGGCGGAGGAAAGGGGGATCGGACTGCAAAGGTGGAGGTGCCATATATCTGGGATCATTACTTTTTAGCTTCCATTTTTCCGAATAATAAATGATGTCGTCTTGCCGTATTTATAATTTAGAAAAAATATTTGTGCTGTTTGTAGTGGAAGAGACGACACAGTGGATCTACCTGTGCGGGGGACCTGATCGCTGGGTTTAGCCACCTTATAAATCTAATTTTTGGGTCTTATGTCTTAATCAACTAGTTTAGTTGCTACATTGTGCGGCTGGGCCTGATGGCTTTGAGGTTTTAGCCACCTAATAAAGATAATTTGGGATCCTACGCTGTACTTAGTAAATTAGTTAGTCGAATCGTTGCCGCATTGTGCGGCTGGTCCTGATGACTGGGGTTTAAGCCACCTTATAATGACTAAGTTTAATAAACCAGTTTTGATTGCTAATGTTTTAATGATCCACTATATCACGAGATATAGAAGGAAGAAGGGAGATATTGTTAGTAGTTGTGCTTGGGAGTGATTGGGACGGACCACTTTTGATATCTGCAGTCATACTGCGTTGCTTAAAGAATCATACTTTTGACGCCCTTGCAGTATCGTAGAAGGTAAAGGGTGCAGGTTTAGCATTGGCCCGCTCACAGGCTGGACCACCTCTACTTGGGTGATATACCGCATGCCACCTCCGCACCCACTTCCCCACCCCAGTAAAAATTCATAAAGGCGTTTAGGAAATCCATAACCGTCTGTATGGAAATAACACCAGTTATATGACTTGTTTGGGTGTGAGTTTTGTTTCAGTTTTGAGTTTGTTATTGAAACGAACATGATGGTATTGTGGTTGATAGGGGTAAATGAATTATAAGATTTATAAAATAAATGTATGAGAATGGGACCAATAGTTATATTGCATTGTTTATTTACTTATCACTTATTGCATTGGTTGACAAATCATGCTTCTAACGCCGCCTGCAATAACGTAGTAGATAATGGGTGCAGGTGTAGCATCGGCCCGCGCACAGGCTGGACCACCTCTACTTGGATGATATACCGTATGCCTCACCCGCACCCACTTCCCCACCCCGGCAAAAATTCATAAAGGCGTCAAGTAAATTCACAGCAGCCTGTATGGAAGAGGTATCAGCTACACGATTCGTTTTGGGTGCGATTTTTGTTTCTATTATGAGTTTATTAATAAAAAGAACAGGGTGGTATTGCATTTGTCATATTGCATTGCTTATTGAGATAGTATTAGATTTTTCCTACTTTATCCATTTCTTTGAGGAAAATTAGTATGGATTCGTTAGTTAGCTTTGGGTTTGGGTTGCTCTGGGATAGTAATTCCCGATAGGTGTAGGGAGAGCCAATGTCTTTAAGAGAACTGATTATTTTTTCCCTTGGTATTTTGTATCTGGGGCAAATATTGAAAACGTGTTGGAGATCCTCAGTATTGAGGCAATGGGGGCAATTGGTTCCTCTTTCTTTATTAAGTTGAATGTATTTCCCCATACTGTCTGCTAGTAACGTTTTGCCAGTTTTAATTCTATTTATGACTCGTTGATTATGCTTGTTGATCATTATTGGGATTTTGGCTTTGCGAATCGCTATTTTTTGTATCGTGTACAGCGTACGACCTTTGGGGCATGAATCCGACTCAGTTTGCCATTTCGACGTGTTTGTTGTGGATATCATGCTATATATCTCTGGGATGCTGTACTTAATATGGGTGGGGTCTGGGTCATTAAGTTTGGTTTTTGCCGCCAAGTCTGTTTTGTCATTGCCAGGTATGTTGATATGGGAAGGCACCCACATGAATTCTACAATTTGATCTTGTTTCATCATGTTTTTAAGAAGCAATTTTGTTTCTTTCAGGAGGTTTTCTCTCCCCTTTGAGTTTCCAGTTTCTAGGGATTTTAAAACGCTGTCAGTTGCTAATTATTAGCGTTTTGTGGAATTTTTGGTTGTTTGCCAATTTTATTGCTTCAAATATGGCCCAAAATTCTGCTGTGTATATAGACCAATTATCCGGAAGTCTATTTCCTAATTCCTTATCTAATTCCGGGATAGTTAAGGCTGCAGCAGTTCTGTCTTGGTCTTTTGATTTCGATTCATCATTGTAGATTTTGGCAAATTCTTTATAGGAATTGTCAATTATTGTTAGGATTTTGGATCTTATCTCTAACGGTTGATCTTGTTTGGAGCCATAGGTTGTTGCTAGAAAGTTTATACTTGGATTCTTGCATGTCCATGGTGTAGGGTCTGGGTGTTGAATGGGCTCTGCTTGAAGGCTGTTAATATTGAGTTCTTTCCTTAATGTATTGATCTTTTTTTTCCTGAGGGTGGGAAGGGGGCGAGTCTCTGGCTAAAGGAAATATTGCATCTGCTGATGATGTCTCTTGGGGGATGGTTAGGGTCATGTACTGAGATTCTGGCTGCGTATCTTAGGGTGAGTTCTCCTCTTCTCAGTGTTAATGATGTCTCGCCTGTGAGGATCTGCAGTTCTTCTTTGGAAGTGTTGTTAAGGGAACATGTACGTATACGTAACGCTTTGGCTTGGATTAAGTCTAGCCGTTTGAGGAGGGAAGGTATGGCTGAGGCATAGATCTAACACCCGTAGTCCAATTTTGACCTAATTAGGGCTCTATAAAGTTACGAGCATGTCTTGGTCGGCTCCCCACTTTAAGCCTTTGATGTTTTTGAGGAGGTTTAGGTCACCATTACATTTGCGTATTAATTCGGTAATATGGTGTTTCCATGTGAGATGTTGATCGAAATACATACCCAAAATTTTATCTACTTTACCAAATATAATGGGTTCGCCTTGTATGTACAGGGTGGGTGGTTCTATCATGTATCTGTCATTAGAGGAGAACAAAATTTCAGCTGTTTTTCCTTTTGATAATTTGAACCCCCATTTGTCAGCCCATTTACCAATATTTGTTAGATTGGTTTGTAAATCAGCGATTAGTTGTTGGCTGTATGGGTTGCCCGCTTTCCTTATGCCACTGTCGTCAGCAAATTGTGATAAGTCGATTTTTCTAAGGTCGACAGCGTGTTCTAAGTCGTTGATTGTGATGTTAAAGAGAGTTGGGCTTAACACACTTCCTTGAAGGGTACCGTTCTCCAATTCGTGATTTTCTGAATATTGGTCCCCTATTCTGATTCTAATGTGTCTTCCTTTTAGGAAAGTTTGGATCCATTTGTGCATGTGACCATTGATCCCATAATGGTTCAGCTTAGCGATAAGGCCATCGGTCCAAACTAGATGAAAGGCTTTCTCAAGGTCTTGAAAAATCGCTATGAGATGTCGATCGCATTTTCGTTTAGCGTTAAATGCTAGTTTAATGCGCGACTCGAGCCTTACTAGCTGGTCCAAGGTGGATCTTTTGTTACGGACGCCACTTTGGTTCTTTGAGATAAGGTTGTTACTTTCAAGGTGGTGCTTGAGTCTGTTGTTAATCATTGATTGTCTCCATCACCTTACAAATAGTGTCAGTGAGTGAGATTGGTCCGTAGGATGAGAGTTCGGATGGGTCTTTACCGGCTTTTGGAATTCGGATGGCTATGGCTTGTTTCCATTTTTGTAGGTATTTGCCCTGTCTTCCAAGATTTATTTATCATGTCTAGCAGGATTTATTCGATATTGGGAGGGATGTTTTTATAAAATTCATATCCTAAATTATATTCTCCTGGTGAGGTGGATTTGTTGTCTCTGATAGCTATCTTCCATTCTTCAACGGAAAAATCAGCATTAAGAGGGGAATATTTGGGATCCATGTCAGTGAAAAGATGAGGATACTTACGCTCGGTGTGTCTGGAATTGTGCTGAATGATTGTAATTGCTGCTTATTCCGGAAAAATGTTTTGCCAGTTGTTCAGCTTTATCTTTGTTGGTTATCACTCCCTTGATACTGGGTATGCTGTTATTATTGTTGCCTCTCATGCCTTTTATTTGTCTCCAAACCTGTTTAGAATTGTATTGCTTAATATCGAGGGTGGTGCAGTATGTTTGCCATGATGTTTCCTTTGCTCTTCGGATAACAAGCTTTATCTGTTTTTACTTGGATTTATATTCCATATAATCTGTTGATTGAGCTGTGTGCCAGAAATTATTTAGGGCTTTCTTCTTCTCTTTGATCATATTTTTGCAATCATCGTTCCACCATGGGATGGACGATTTTGCAATTGAATTGTTCCATTTTCCTGTTTCGGGGATGCTTTTTGTGGTAGCCGCATTTATAGCTTCACGGATGTTTTGGTTGTATGTGTCAATATCTTCGTCCTGCAAATATGATATAGTTATGCCGGAAAGGGAGGAGTTGAATTTATGCCAGTCGACTTTATCCAATCTCCATCTGGGTATTTTTGAGGAGGTGGCGATTGGGTTGGTGAAGATTGATGGTAATGTGTATTGGAAAATGATTGCTACCTAATGTGGGTTATCTATCCACTTCCCAATTTGTCATTGTTGCTAGTTTAGGCGTGCAGATCGTCAGGTCTAGTGCTGATAGAGAACCGTCCTCTGGGCTAATCCTAGTTTTGGTCCCATCATTTAGTATAACTAGGCTATTATTATATACCCATTCCTCAATAATTAAACCTCTCTTATTTAGGTGAGTTCCTTCCCATCGTTTGCTATGTGCATTGAAATCGCCACAGATTATATGCTCATTTGCAGAGCTGGTTAACTGAGTATAGTTTAGAGGGGAAACAGTATATGGTTGTCCATTATCACAAATATTAAAAATTTCAATTGTAGGTTGGCCAGTGTGTATGAGCACCGAATGGTACTCAAGGGTTATAGGGTGTTCTGAGTCAATTTGGGGGTTTGAATGTTGTTCAAGAATGTATTTGAGAGTGAGTCCCTGACAAAGATAGCCAGACCCCACCCCACCCCCCTTTGCTTTCGTTATCTCTCATAACAAATTTGCTGGTGGAAAAGCCGGGGATTTTTGGTAAATATTTAGAGTTTTGATGTAATAAAGTTTCTTGAATACAAATTATATCTGGTTTGTGGTTGGTCTTATTAAGTTTGATTAGTAATTCAGGTTTATTTATATTAAGACCCCGTCTATTCCATTGCCAGATTGTTGGTTTGTTTTTCCTAGTTTTGTCCATTTGTATATATATATATATATATATA
>JAECUM010070018.1:0-17402 GCA_016617855.1 Megalonaias nervosa | reverse complement strand
TATAGTCACTTTGTGCTGAGGTGCCGTAAAATATGCATACATACGTACGTACGTACATACATACATACATACATACATTCTGAGAACCAGTCAGTTACCTTTAATATCAAATCAAGTGTGCCCAAGTGAATTTGATTCGTAACGAAATAGTCCAACGCATCATCAAACAGCGGTAAAGGATTTCACTATGAACCTGAATCCCGTTCGTCAAGGAATTGGGCAGCGGTTTTATTTTTCTTGTTCTATGGTCGTTTCCGTCGAATTTCATTTCTTTGATTCGCTTTCTTTTAGAATCCATTTTTGGTCAAACATTTGAAAATCCTCACCTAAAATAATAATCGGACCATGTGATACTCTCAGGATATTGTTTTTAAAATTTATATCTACAGTTTCCTGTCGTCCCTAAATTAGATTCAGATTTTGATAGACCACATAAGTTCTCTAAGAAGCTGAATATTCTAGTTATTTAGCTAAGAAGGAAATCAATAGAAGTTATTTCGATACTGAAAGTTATTATTTAAATTATGTAATTGAAAGACTCATTATTCAAAATTTACTTTATTATCGATGAGATCAGTTGACAGTGTTATTATTGGCAATCGACATTCGTATCACGATAACATATTATCAGTTTTAAGTGTGCATACAATTCAAGACACTGTGCTACCGGAAACGTCATTGTCTCTCTCGCGTACGCATGTGCTATTAGTTTACTGTCTTTCCGGAAAGAGTTTGTCTCGCATACCACATCGTACGAAGATCATCCTTCATCTAAATTCGGTGCATCATATAATTTTCCTTAAAATATGGATGAAAACCGAGTTTTCCTAAATTCGATACCCAGATAAACGTTAATTTCCAGTATCCTTAATATTCAGAAATAACAGTGTATTCGAGAAAATTATAGCCATAAAATAACATTAAACGGATTCATGTGACATTGACGTTATGTGTCATTTATCTTACGTTACCTATTGAGAACTACAGTTCAGGTTATGTTGTCTTTCGTGTGCAAAATAATAGCACCTATCAATATTTATCAATGCATCTCTCTCTCTCTCTCTCTCTCTCTCTCTATATATATATATATATCTATATATATATATATATATATATATATATATATATATATATATATATATATATATATATATATATATATATATAGCTTTAAATGTCCTTTTCATTATAAGCAGAAATCGTTGAGAGTTGTTTCTGAATAAGAAAGATACTTTTTCTGCAAAAGAAAAATGTCTTATTAAGACTGTTACACCAACCAATTTTCCATCTTCTTTTCAATTATTTTTTTATTAGCAGCAAGTTCCTGCATCAAGTGATGTTTAAATATAATTAATTAAAATTTCCGGGAGAAGCTGTATATAAACGAAAAAGAAAATAGACTTGTACTTTTCCAAAGTACTGGTATATCGAAATAAATTTAATATATTGTCGCAAACGTAAAATACAACTGAAATATTTTGAAGCTTCTTTTATACGAATTCCCATGTCTGTAGATGGGCGTACATTTCAAGAGAGAGAGAGAGTATGAAAAAGAATGTACAGGAATGGTTCAACTTTCAATACACACAGAAAGCTGTCTGCTTCACTTAAAAGAAAAACATGTTGCCAGACGACATGCCTCCATTTTTATCGCATATTTAAGCAAATAAGTTGTATTTGGGGTTTTAAAATCATTGTTATATCGTAATGTGATGCATATATAGTAAGGAGCAACACAATGATGCATTTTAGAGGCATTAAGAACAATACGTTCCGTGAGAGAAAAGGACTAGATGGATTGAGGGTAACTTTGGCTGCCCTCTAAAAATGCTCATAAAGTTGCAATATAGTAAAGATATGTAGGGAATTCACATTTACCCTGTACAAAATAGTCTTACCATCCTGCTCTGGTTCTCCTATTTAAATAGCTCTGCTGGTAGTTATGAGAATATCTGGGCATAAGGGGACTTAACATTACTCCGTAGTAATAAATTAAGGATCAGTCTGGGCATAAGGGGAATTTAACACGAGGATGTAGCTGGGGCATAAGGAGAATTTAACATAGGATTTATCTATGAGCCAGACTGCCCTAGAAATTCAGGGTCAGTTGAGGAAGTCAGAGAAATAAGGCAAAATTTTATGTTAAATTTATTATCTACAATCCAAACAAACACCCCACTATCCGCACACACACTTATCCCGGAACCTCTTTTTTTTATTACAATCTACACACACACACACACACACACACACACACACACACACACTCTACAACAAAAAGTTTATGAGTGTTTATATACATACCCTATACTTACATACATACATACAAACATGCTATCACACAAGAGGGAATTTTTTAAGTTTTAAGGTATACATGTAACACACAAACACAAATTTTGGTAAATGATTAGTATTTGCCTTTTTTAGAGATCTGGATGGCTCTAAAAAGCAGTTGAGGTTTGTTAAACAAAGTCTGTTAACACACGTTGAATCGCTTTACTGGTCTTCTTCTTCACAAGCTTCGTCCAATACTCTCTTCAGATACTCTTGGTTCTTTGAATACACCCTTCTCTTCCATATCGTCGTCCCAGATACAACACTCTTTCAGACAAAGAAAAGAAAGGGACTCAGACTCCGAGTTTAACTAAATATTGAGATGTTTTGTGAGTATCAATAAATCCAATCATCCAATGCGAAAAGTCGTTCAAAGAGCACGCAAGAAATGATTGATGGATACAGTGTGTTAATGTTGTTTGAGAGTTTTACAAGAAACGGTACCTTTGTCCAATTTACAAAAACAACGATTAGGAAAACTGAAGAAAGTTCTACGCCAAATCGTGAAAACGAATATACCAGTCACGTCAAAAGAAAAACAATCTGGTTCAACGCATAGGATTTCAACCCATGCTGACAGGACCCTTGTTAAAATTGGCTGCTTATTGATTGCCGGACCACTTTTAGAAGGAGTCATGAGATAAGATGAAAGAAGGAAGAACGGAAAACTTGTCTGAAAGACATCACACTTGTACCATTGGATGTTATGGAAGGACGAAAATTCAATTTAGTTCCATACAAACGATGGTGGAACTCCATTGTTGGTGCGAACAACGAATACCTCAGTTATCTTCAAATTCTATCTCACTGAGGCGTCACCGTTACAACAAAATCGCTGATCGATCGAACCGGTTTTGTTAGAAACAGAAAAATAAAGAACGGTACGGAAAATTATTGCAACATCCTCACCTCTTTCACGACAAAGCTTTAGACGAAACAGCTAAACCTTCTATGAGAGATTTCAAGACTATCATAAAACCAAAGGAAAACTAAACGTCAACAAGACATACACAGCCAGAGAGATGGAGGAAGATGACACAAGAGACGTGTTCCAAATTCCGACTGCTCCAGAACCAAGAAAGAATATGGCTTCCTTGAGGACACTTTGCCCTACCATTGAAAATAAAAATTGAAAGGTTGGTTCAAAAAGTTATGCTGACACTTTCTTCAACAGAACAAAAGAAAGAAGGGAAAAACGACTTGAAAAATGACATCAAGAAAAATGTTATCTAATAAGTGATGACTAATCTTACTCTTATTGTTCGTCGGACTCATCGGAATCCCAAAAATAACACATGAACACCAACCTAAGAGCAGTATCGGACAGTGGGTACCATATAAAGTAGCAGCAGCAACAAGCACATACAAACAACAACACCATCAAGGAGGCATGTCAAGGGTCATGCACATGTTGCTAGTTACGAAGAAGCTCACAAATTGAATCCTGCTACTGAAACCAAACTTTAAAATGCACGTTTGCAATAGTTGCAAGTACGATCGACGTACACGTTACTCAAACTCACTCGATGAAAGTATAGAAGTCAAACTAAAGTAACAGGAATCGCCTGGCAATCAATGGAATCAACAGGAATCAATGGAATCAACAGGAATCAATGGAATCAACAGGAATCAATGGAATCAACAGGAATCAATGGCAAGCAGACGTAGCTGAAGCATCTCGTAATCTTAGCTACAAATATTTGCTTTGTGGAATTGACATGTTTTCAAAATCAGCTTGAGGAGCTCCTTGAAATTCTAAAACAATTTAAGAATTATTGCAAGCTTTAAAACTTGTTCTCAAACAAAGCAGTCGACATTATCTAAGATGGCAAATAGACAAAGGCACATAATTTATGAACCAAGCAATTCAAAAGAATTGAAAAAGACACGTCCATTTCTTCATTTCTCCACCACTGAAAGACCTGAAACAGAAACAAGTGTCGTGGAACTTTAAAAGGACACATGTGAAAATATTTTACATATCAATACATTCACAAATATACCCGCATGTTACCACGTCTTGTCAAATTTAATAATCAATCGTATCATCGTAGCATTGGTATGCACCCAAAGAAGTGATCCCTGTCAACAAAGTGATACTGTTTAATCCATTATTTGGAACGTGACCCCCACCCAAAGGAAAGAAGTGTCAAAGTCTGGAGATTGGATTCGCTATGGGAAAACCAAAAGGCAATGGCTTTTTACCTAACAAGACACCCGAATTGTTCAATGTGAATGGACAAGTACCTGGACGCGATCCTCCTACCTGTAAATTGAAAGACATGAACTGAGAAGTTACTTGCCCGAGTCACTACAAGTGACCAAAAACAAAGACGACGTGTGTGACGTCAAAGAACACTTAAAGTGGGTAAGCATCGACTTGAAGACTTGAAAGTGCGTTGGAAAGGATATTCATCTAGTTTTGATTCGTTTTGATTCTTGAATTGCCACTTCATAAGTCATCGCCTATAAAAAAAAGTGATCATTATGCCGTTAAACACGGTCACCTCTCCTTCTCAGAGTCCCTCTCTACAAGAACTACAAAAGCAGCCTCTGTGAAAACTTATCCCTAAAAATCAAATCTCTTAATTGTGCCAAATCTTTGAGGTGAATTGTGTCATCAGAACAGCCAATATGTGTTTGCTTCAAGGAAGCTAACAACTGTGGACACTTATAGTCAGCAGATGTATTGACTCTACTCTTCCCAGTCTTTTTTAGAAATATACCTCTTACAGAAACAACAACGGTAGCGTTCCGTTCAGCGCCGGTCACCACAAAAACAATTCTACAAGTCACAACATCAACAACATCAGCCTTCTTTTGGAACATTTGGAAATTCATTCTTCTGTGACATCGAGTGACTCCTTAGAAACCAGATCCATCGAACTATGAATAACTAATTTTATTTAATCTTACCGATAACAGTTCTGTGGTGGTATTTCAAGCCAATACCGCATTATCATGCAGCTCCTTACAAATAGGTCTTTGTAGAACTCATTTATCCTACTCAATCAACGAAGGTCTAAACACTTTCATCGTCGATATCCAGATTAAGCAAGTTCACAAACGGTTGGACTAAAACGATCCTCTCATCAGGCCCGGCCCTAGGATGTGCGGGGCCCAAGACAGCATGCGGGGCCCAAGGCAGCAAGCGATGAGCGCGGGGCCCAAGGCGGTTGCCTCGTTTGCCTTGCCCTAGGGCCGGGCCTGCCTCTCATTTACGAATCCAACCAATCCTCTAATGACCATACGAATTCCTGTAGGTTATTATTGTAATGCTCAACATCGGGTCAAAACGATTTCTGCCATTTTCAATAATCAGTTTTTATTTTTGACAATCGTATTTTGACACTTTACATAATAGTATAAAAGTAGTATAAAAGGAGATCTTTGATTAAATATTCTATACTCGAAAGGAAAGTCATACATTTTCGGAAACAATTCCCCAGTAAATTGTAAAGTAAATCCAGATGTTTCCTGTGTACCAAAGATTCGCTCGACAACGAGAGCATGGTATAAAACATATGTTACAATCAGCTTTCGCAACTCGAGGATTTGCATGCAGTTTGACAGAAGACTATGTCCTCAATCACAATGTCCAAAAGAAGCCTTTATTAGGGCAGGTAAAATGTGTTGTTCAAACTGGAATAGACCTTCTTGGTTCGCCGAGGCACCCCAACAAATTCAAACTACTTTTCTAGGTAATATAATCTCTCTTCATCTACGCCATAGTAAGGACGAGACAGGAAGAGAGGTCAAAAGATCTCACAAACATGTTCTCAAAATGAATAAGATTGGACGAAGAACAGGAGCAGTCGGAGAATTGATGTCTTTGATTTCTAATTGAACAAAGGAAAGGAAAATAAGGTATAAAATCCTTATCAATGATCTAAGTCAAACATGATCTATTTGCAATGCCACCAACGATGATGACGATGCAAGAATCCCAATGGTTAGAATTTAATCCTGTGTCAGCTTTGATTACCTCAGCCCTTGTTGAGTTTAAAATCAAAGGACAACCAGAAAATTACTTCAAACTGAATAACAGTCACTTGTACCTGAAAATCAAAGTTCTCATAGTGAACATAGCAATCCAGTACCCCATGACAGAGTAGCTCCCATCAACAATGTCATGCATTCGTTGTTCAGCAGCATGGATTTGTACTTGAATTTCAAAACGGTCTGCAGCAGCTTGGATACTACCCTTACCAAGCTTAGCTGGAAAATCTGGTGATGTATGGAAAAGAAGACAAGGACATACGTATGAACGCCTCCTAGGTATGGAAACCTGACAATTTGGACCAGTTCAGTGGCACAGCGTTGACAGAAGATGATGATCTTCACTATGTTTGTTTCAATAACCACCAAAAGAAAGTCAAAACAAGGACGCAGGTAGAATAGATGGTTATTTTGCCTTTTTGACATGTGGTTGCAAAACAAGTACTTGTTGAATGGAGTGGATGTACGCTTGAAGCTGAATCGAAGCATAGCCGTATTTCATCGCTTGGAAAATGCTCAATTATACAAAACTATCATCGAAAAAGCCAGACTTTACGTGCACCGAGAGGAAGTTTTACCTAAAGTCGGAAACGACATCAATCAAACTTTGAGCAGAGTAGTACCTGCAATTGCTTTGTTGTTTATCGGATGGAATTCTAACAAATCTGCAAATATACTTCGCTATCTGATTGGATGAAAACCAACATGTCTGGCTGCATTAAATAAGATATATAGTCAGAAAATATGCTGCCTTTGAGACGTCAATTTTCTATCTGTAAGATATTATTATGCACAATTTCTACTTTCAGCTAATAGTTTGAACAAAATAAAGACATAAAATGGATACATGCAATATGTTTCCAGAACTCTTGAAATATAATAATTTACTACCAGAAAGATCTAGTTTTATCAGCGCCGTGAACGTGTCATATATAAAACTTGTCGGAAATCGGAAATTTTGCTGTAGCCATTTCACACGTGTCAAGCTACAAATGAAATAGCAATATTTCATAATTATCTTATTGTCATGTAGTATTCGTCATGGAAATTAACTAATTTGAAAGAGGAACATTATAAGCTTCACTTCAAATAATAAAAAGGCAAGAAAATAAAAATTCAAATATTTTCGATAAAATATAACTTTAAGATTAATCAAATCCATACAAATGATTTAGATAAATAATAATTTATTACAGTCCAAGTATAAGGCAATTAGTTCAAGGTCAATTATGTATATGTGCTTTATATATGAATAAACCGCAGTTTCTTATGCTGGCAATTGCACTGCGTTTTCCAACTAGACAGCAGTACAGACTAGTCTCCATTTTCTACATAATGAACGGATTCAGCAATCCTAAAAGCTAACTTTGCACTAAAATACAGAATTTTCAGCTGCTAAACTGGGATGTACGTATCTGTCGATTTATTTTCGAGGACCCTTTTTAAATGTTGTAAAATCAAATATATGTATTTCCTTTCGTTTAGTGACTTAAATTAACAATTTTATTTTTGTAAAGAGGAATGCTGTGGTACATGTCAGTTGCCAAAAGAAGCAAATGTCTTGTAACTCCACCTCATTTGAGATATAGATATTTCACTTTCTGTCAGCATAACAACATATGGGTAATTACCATGAATGATTTATCTGAGTTATAGGTATTTCCCTTTTTGGCAGCATAACTTCATAAGGGGTAATTGCTAGAGGCACATTACTATATCACTTCCTTACAGCATAACAATGTATAGCGTAATTACCATAAATGATTTATCAGAGATACAGATAATTAAATTTTGTTCAGCATACAAACCAACACAGGTGATAATTACCAGATCGCGTCCTTACACATAACAACATTATCACTTTCGTACAACATAAACGGTAATTTCAATGTCACTTTCTTGCAGTCTAACAACATAAAGGGTAATTGCTATAAATGATTTATCGGAGGTATAGATATTTTACCTTTTGTACAGCAGAAGAACCAACATAGGGAATAACTGCCATATCACTTCCTTACAGCATATCAACATAAGGGGTAATTGCCATTTTACTTTCATGCAGCATAACAACATAAAGGGTAATTAAAATATCACTTTCTTACAGCAGAACATTAGGGGTAATTACCATCTCAAATTCTTACAGTAAGACAACATAAGGGGTAATTACCATATCACTTTCTTACAGCAAAACAATATTAGGGGTAATTACCGTCTCAAATTCTTACAGTATGACAACATAAGGGGTAATTACCATGTCATTTTCTTACAGCAAAACAACATTAGATGTAATTACCATCTAACATTCTTACAGTAAGACAACATAAGGGGTAATTATCATATAACTTTCTTGCAGCGAAATAACATAAGGGGTAATTACCATAAATTATTTCTGAGATAGCTTTGTCACTTTCCTTTTATATTATACGGGGCCCCGAGTGGCCGAGTGGTCTAAAGCGCCTTCATTACGGATCACTGCCATCTCACCTCTGTCTGCGTGGGTTCGAGTCTCGGATTTGGCCAATGTGGGTATGTGAGAAAGCTTGCCAGTAGCTTCTCGTGGGTCGGTGGTTCTTTCCGGGGTTTTCCCTGGTTCTTCCACCATTAATGCTGGCCGCCATGTATAGCCTATCTTGTGCTGAAAAATGGCGTTAAACCCAACAACAACAACAACACTTTCCTTATAACAAAATAACATAAGTGGTAACTATCATATCACTTTATTCCGACATTAAAACACAAGGAGTAATTACCATATCACTTTCTTGCAGCAAATCAACATAAGGGTAATTGCCATAATGATTCATTACTTTCCGTCATACTTGCACGATATTTTAACTAATATAATGAACGTGTCATTTATATGACTTCTTAACTAAAATAATGAATGTCCTCTTTACACATTATAATTATTTGTAGTGGTTGTTTTAACCACGGACCCCCTCCCGAAAACCGCACATCTAGGCTTATTTAACTTCGGGGTAACCAATATTTTATGGACTAGAATTCGTACTGAGTAGTGTAAAGATTCTGAAAACAAGAATCGCTTTACTTACTTTGTAAATATGCACGGTATTCAGGAGATAATTCATGCTTTTGATTGTGTCTGTCATACATGTTGAGGTAGAACATGTTTTAGGTCGGGAACATATCGTCTGCTATCGACACTCTCGGTATAGTGAGAGCGCGTGCTTAACGCTTTATTTTACTACCGTCCAGTTAATTGCAGTTGTGTCCACTGCACGTGCAATGCTGACCTTTTCACAGGTTTGATTATTTATTCGTGACAAATAAAGTTCTGGAAATTAACATATCTCCTTTTGAATCTTATCGTGTCTGCCCGACAGTGTAGGCTCAATTGTCTACTTCCGTTATATTTAAAATACAGTCCACATTGTTGGAAATAGAAATGTATTATTGTTAACTGAGAGAGCCGCAAAATTATGCCAAGCCATCATCTCGAGGGAATGCAGATTTCGTGCTTGGTTCTCTACACGCCACATATGTTACAACATGTGCTGAAATTCGTATGAAACAATTAACAAAATGTCAATAAAAGAAGCAAATGTATTCCCATGTCTACTATATAGTATTCCAAAACATCCAAAGATAATATTTACATAAATGTGAATACCATGACAAAACAATTTACTTAGCATCTATCACTAATTAGCATATCAGCTTCTCAAAAAATGGAACCTATTCTTCTTGTACAAATAATGGAATGAATATTCAAAAGCAATATTACATAATCAAAAGCAATATTACAACATAAATTAACAATTGTGCCAAAACTCGGCGAAAAGTGCTCAAGCTATAAAGATCTGAATTTGTAAATTTTATCCATATCGTTGGCGTACGGGTCAAAATTCTTGTTCCGGTCCGTGAAAACATTCGGAGTATTCGGATCTTATCCCAAGACCCATGTAAGAGCTATTAAACCTAGTACTTTACGTTTTATTTCAAATAAAGTTTAGAAAAGTTAGGAAATTTACCCGGAGTATATAGGTTTTCCAGTGTACAATTCACCCAAATTACATAGGTTTTCCAGTGTACAAATCATCCACAGTAAATAGTTTTTAATGTTAAAGCAAAAGTATTTATTCTTACGTTATTCCGTTAAATAAATTTTATCTTTACTCAGCCCACACCTAGCATGCTGATAAGTTCACCGACATATTTTCCTTAAAGCTTTAACTAAGCCATACTCATCTTAGCCATGCCACCTTGAAAACTTTGATGCAGGCAAGGCCACGCCCCCAACTTCTGCTCGGTAGCTAAGACACGAACTCCGCTAATCAACCGAAGCAAACCACTGAATCAGACAAAAGAAACGCGAAATCTGAGTTTTCATCTGTATTATCAAATGAAGTGTAAAGTATAAAATGTGGAATCGATTCACAAGCACGTTCAAGTCGCGTTGATTTACTAATCAAACATGTCGAATGTTTGCATCTGATACACTTAAGTACAATGAACCGACATTTTCTGGTAATAAAAACAATTTCAAAAATTGTAATATTAAACTCCATAAAAAATGTGCCCGTCATTAATCTGCAAATAAATCATTTGTGGACCATTTCATTCTATAATACCTGTATTTTTCTTTGATATTAATTTCGTAATAGAAGATCATTGGTATCGCCCTTGGGCATGCTATGCGAAGACCATTTGCATCGCCCTGGGGCGTGCTATGGCGACTCTGACTGAGGCCTGGTTTCATCTATTGTCATTATTCTAGACGTATTGTTCTCATGACAACATGGCGGACGCACGCGGCTGTCATATTTTACCATAGCTTACTAACTGAAGCAAAACGGATGACTAGAGCTCACAAACTTTGTTCCTATTTCAAAGTTTTCGGTAGCGAACGAAGACTGTTCTTTTTATTAATTCTTGTACGGAACAGAATATGGTTATTATTATCATTCCAATATTGCTTCCTATTTAAAAAAATGGCTGCTCATTACATTTTCTTTAAAGAACTTTAGTCAGGACAAAATACTTTATTTAGGACACACAAAACACAGTTATGGTCAAGTATCCTTAACGATTTCAAGTGCAAGTATGTTCCAAGCAGGACGCCTTTATATTTATATTCCGACTTTAAAAACTGTACTAAATGGCTTTCTTTTAATGAAACATTTAAATTATTAAAATATGAAGCTCGTTTGATTTCACTTGAACACATCCAAAAATTCAATGAATACAAACAAATGTATGTGTATTATATATACTCGAATATCTTTATATATAATCGAATATATATATATATATATATATATATATATATATATATATATATATATATATATATATATATATATATATATATAAATTGCTACCGACATATTTCAGAATTCCTACTGCGCTTTCTTACATATCAGACAAGTATGTTCAATTGTTTTCTTCTATCTGAGAAGTAAATTTATATTACTCCCACTCTTTCCTTTCATCATAGATATTACTTAATTTATCCTCATTCATCTAAGGTGAAGTCAGGCGTTCAGTGGGCAGTTAATTAAAAGTAAATAAAGCTTCCCTGCGGAAATAATTCTCTAAGGATGTGTATTATACAGGTACAGAAATCGACGACACCCGAGACCAATAATCTAATTAGCTTAAAAGACCATCAGGAAAATACTACAAACTCATAGATTATACTCTATTACTCTATTTCCAAGAATTGTCATTCAAATACAAGCCATCACCTGAAACTGACAATTGAGAATTGACTGAACGAAGCGAATAACAAGCTAAAATTGCCAGGCACTTAATGGAATTACCTGGGCGGCGCGAACTAAAGTAACGATCGATAAAAGAGGTAATGAGCAATCGTGAGATGTGATATGGACGTGATGTGTGGCGGCAATCAGTATGTAATGGAGATCTATTTCAAAGATGCCTAACTTTCTAATTTATGATAATCACGGAAGCTACAGTATTCTAGCGGGAATGTAACTGAAAAGAACTATGATTAAAGAAAGAGACCCCAGCAGGAACAAAAAATATATTTTCCCTTGTTTACTTTACTGTACAAAAACTTTCGGACTACAGAACCAGGAACACGACATTATCTAGAATGAAAACATCACATATATGATTGAACTAGATGTTTTCCTCTGTGTGTGTGTGTGTGTGTGTGTGTGTGTGTGTGTGTGTGATTTTCATTTTTAACGTCGCTTTAACAGTTTTTAACTCATATTGCTACCACGTCTGCAGTGTGGCAGTTTGTAGTGATGTCTAGCACTGGGGTATCATACTACAGACATGTGGCATCATGTCCACCCAGTCACATTATCCTGACACCAGTCCTAACACTAACCTCTTCATACTGAGCGCCAAGCGAGGTAGCTGCTAGTTCCATTTTTATAAGTCTCTGGTATGACTCGACCGGGGTTCGAACCCGCGACCTCATGCATCATAGACGGACGCTATAACCACTTAAGCCACAGGAGCGTTCTTTTTCCGATGTTACAACAAATGAGTGATCAGAGTGAAACATACCCTTAATTTTTGTATTCATGTCATAACCTTTGTGTGGTACATGTGTATTTATTTAACATATATGAAATAATGTTTTCAGGCCTGTGAAATTTCTTCATATATATTTTCTTTTTATATATGTGAAAATATTTAACTTTATTTCATATTTGTGAACAAGAATTTCACATATATAAATTACTTTTAACGTGCGTATAAAAAGACTTCGTTCAGTTTTAAATATATATGAAAAACATTATAACATTTATGACACAGAAACATACTAACGTGCAATAAATTATTTCTTAACATGTAAACAAAACAAAACTATTTCTCATGTGACAAAAGTGCTTTACAACGTAAAAATATGAATTTCATATATGTAAAAGTATAATTTCACATATGTACATTTCATCTTTACATATTTAAAATAGTTTTGCCACATATAAGAAAATGCAAAATAAATTAGTTTGAAATCACTTTTTATAGAAAAGCACACAACAATACAACACTGCATTCTGAATTATTTATTACGTTCAAAACTACCTTGATCAATCCTGGTTTAGTCCTTTGTAAATATATGCTAAATAAAAACATAAGGAACAAGAAAAAGCCTTAAAATCCAAGGAATAAAGTTGCAAACAGCTCATCCCATGAATTTATTTCTCAATGTTATCTTCTTCCCATGGTGATGCTGCGATGTTACGTAGATTACATTTTCTCTGGTAGATGGCGCTGGTGTTGATTTGGTGACGTCACATTTCCTCCATCGGCACACATCGTCAAGCCCCCTCGGTGTATGACGTCATGTATGTACGACCCAAGCCCCTATGTGACTAAGACAAAGTGAAAACATAGGAGATCTGATAATAGTCATGATATTAAATAAAATTACTCAGTTATGTTTATTGTATATAGATGCACACAAAAACCTACACAGTTTTGTTTATTTTATATAGATGCACGCAAAAAAGCTACAGTTCTGTTTATTGTATACAGATGCACACACAAAACTACTCAGTTCTGTTTATTGTATATTGTATTATTATTATTGTTATTTAACATTATTATCATTATTGTATATAAATGTACAAACACAAAACTATCAAGTTTTGTTTATTGTATATAAACACATACATAAAACTATATAGTTTTGTTTATTGTAAATAAACGCACAACAAAACAATATAAATCGGTTTACTGTAAATAAATACACACAAAAACTATATAGCTCTGCTTGTTGTATATAAAATATACACACGAAAGTATATAGTTTTATCGATTGTATATAAATACATACACCAAATTATATTCATTGGGTGACATCAATTTATTAGAAATTATTTTAAACTTTTAAAGATGCTATTTTTAGTAGATATTGCATAGCAGAATACATACAGTGGGAAAGTCAATCCCTTGCCGGAATGGAGATAAAGTATCCAATAAATGTTAGGAAAGCGGGGATTCATTCCGGCGAGTGTTTCCAAAATCATACAGTTTCTAGTTGTTATAAAGCCAGTTTTGAAATCTTGATGGGGATACGACGTAATTGTTATTATATCGTCGGCTTTGTCATCCTGGTTGAGGTAAAACTACGTAATTAGTATTATAACGCCGGCCTTTCCATTCTGATTGAGGCAAAACGACGTTATTGTTGTTATAACGCCAGCTTTGTCATCCTGATTAATGTACAACAACGTATTTGTTGTTATAACGATAGTTTTGCCATTCTGACAGAGGTACAACGACGTAATTGTTCTTATAACGTCAGCTTTATCATTCTGATTGAGGTACAACTACCCAATTGTTATTATAACGCCAGGTTTGCCATCCTGATTGAGCCAAAACGACGCAATTTTTGTAATAACGCCAGCTTTGCCATCCTGATTGAGGTACAACGACGTAATTGTTGTTATAACGATAGTTTTTGCCATTCTGACAGAAGTAAAACAACGAAATTGTTGTTTTAATTAGCCATCATCATTAACGTAAACGACATTTGACGCCAACTTTGTCATCCTGACTGAGATAAAACGACGTATCTGTTTCGACTCATGTGTTACACAGATACTGTGTTTGTCAAACGTATAAAAACGGCCATCAGGTCGGGGTTACATGCAAGGCACAATACGTATCACTGAGACTGATCTAGAAAAGGATTAAATTCGTTTAATAAACCTTTCACTGCATAATATAAAGGAAAAAAAAAAAACGTGAAAAGAATAACACTAAAAGCAATAAACAATAATTAAATTAACTTCCTTATGTTGGCCGCAGTACTCTTTTGCGATGAAGAATATATTCTTGGCTACGAATTCTTCATCAAAACAGAGACATTTCGTCAGGCCCACAAAACGGTTTACAGTTTATATATTGCTGTATAGTTCCTGTTTGAACTTTCACTGTATTACATGATGGTTTTATAGGCCCAATATATCGGGGTGGGTGGGGTGGTGGTGGATATACCTGCAATTACTATAAAGTGATAGGTAATTTTTTTTCTCGTGGCTATATTTATTGCATCTTTTAAATATATAATAACACCTCGTAACGTCTAATATGACAATATCATTAGCTCTGGCGTTGTTGTTTGTCATCATCTTCGAATTGTGTAATCATTGTCAACCATTATACTAGATTCGGTCCCTTTTCAGGTTTTAATTTTGGACCGATTCGGTCTTTTCGAATTTGTTGTGCTTGATAGGGATGAATCGTCGAATAATTATGTTGTCAAAATCTTGCAGAACATCTGTACATTTCATGCAACATCTGACTACAATTATTATAACCAAACCATTTTTCTTCTCTTAAATATGCCTTCATCACTGGCGGCATCGAATGAAATTGCTATTCGCCAGATATTGTTGTCAGTTCCAATCACGCACATCATTTGGATAATCCCTGCTAAACCGGAAGCGCTTTTCACATTATTGAACACGCATGTGCTGTCCGTTTATAATATCAGCAGAAATAATTGTGAGAGATTTAAACACAGCTTGCACCTTGACTTAATGTATTATTAATCTGGGGTTGAATACAAAGTTTCTTGAAATCCAGTGCGTGCTATATGACGGATAGTAATTGAGAAAGAAAACATTCTTATTAACAAAACGTAAGACTCAACTAATGAACTAATTTATAAGAAAATTTTAGTTATTGAATGATTTTAATGTAAGGGACATTCATTCTTTAGCTGGATTATATTACATTCAACAAGTTTATTTATATGGAATAAAGTTGTACTCATATGAAAAGGTGATTTCAAAGATATATAAATGTACAAGTTCTGTTTCTAAGATAACTCTTACAGTCTCGAGAAAAGAACAATAATCAAAACTAGAAAAAGAAGAACAAGAAACATAGAAGATAATATTAAATTTATTTGAAGTCGGCATGGTTAAAACTTTCAATTATACATAGTTTCTAATTGAGTTTTTACCGACATTACATAAATATATAAAAGACTGAATAAACATGATTTTCACAAGATATACACACCTATCATAATCTATATTACAATAATAGACAAATGACATAACATACAATTATGTGTGTAATCAGCTTAACGTAGACAGTATATAAAAGTGAATTTAGTATCTAGATGTCTCAAAAGAAGTATAGATTAGAATTAAAGCATGCCAAGATGTAAATTAAACGCGAAATTTTTTTTTAACAATTAGGTCTCTATGAACCTTAAACGAGGAGCGTTGGAAAATTAGAAAACATGCGAAGATGCAGCCTAAGCCTAAAAAATTTAGTTACTAGTGAGACAAATAACTGTTTAAAAGTCAGACAAAGGGAGGTAATAGAGAGGCAAATAACTGTTTATAAGTCAGACAAAGGAGGTAATAGTGAGACAAATAGCTGTTTATAACAGTCAAAGGGAGGTATAGCGAGGCGAATAACTATTTATAACAAAGGAAAGTAATAGTGAGGCAAATAACTGTTCATAAGTCGGACAAAGGGAGGTAATAGTGAGACAAATAACTGTTTATAACAGTCAGACAAAGGGAGGTAATAATGAGACAAATAACTCTACAATTATTCAGACATTCAGACAATAGCAGCTAATAGTGAAGCAATTGAAGGTATATAAGACAAACAGCCAGACAAATGGGGTTAGTAGTGAGGCAACTGACGGTACATAATGTAAACAGTCAGAAAAAAGAGATAACTGCGAGGCAATTGACGCTATATGGTGTGTGCAGGTTAATATTTTTGATATTATAACATGTGAACATATCACTTTATATAATTCTGATTCGTCTAAATAAGCCCATGAAATTATTGTGCAGTATTCTCTTTAATGATTGGCTGCGATCGTGGGAAATCTTTTTAACCCCGCCTTCTGGAATTTTTTGTTTTCAGTGAACATGTTGGCGGCTATTTTTCGATTCGAGTCACGAATGGAATTGCGAAAAAGTCTCCTCTGTCTGATTATGGCCAATTTTCCACCAGAGGGGCTTATTATGTCATGTAAAACTTATCATAACATGAAAAATGGCTAAAACTCCAAGACGAGAACAACAACAAGAAGGAAAACTAAGGGTATTGCTCACTTGTCAGCGGGGTTATGGGGTGGGGGTGGA
>JAECUM010070017.1:0-12952 GCA_016617855.1 Megalonaias nervosa | reverse complement strand
CGTTGCTGTTGCTGGTAATGCTATATTTTTATTGTCCATGAATAGAACTGTTGCTTATAGTGACAATTTTGAAAAAGTCACTAACATAGCTTTAAACTAGGGTTAAGCACTGCAGATAGACTGACGTGATACAACTATTATTCCAGCAGCTGATAAACAGTCTGGAATGATTCGTCAAAAGATAGACAACCGAACAGAAGCAAACGTGGGTAAGAACTATGTAGACAAGAATGACAAAAGGTGACATTTGTATAATCACAACTGCTCATAATGTCTAAAGACAAAGATAATCAATGAAACAAAAGCAAATATTTATAATCATGAAGACAGTTGCATAAGATGCCCTAATTTACTTCTTAAAGTGGTTATGACATTTTATCTTACATGTTTTATCAAAAATGCACAGTATATGCCAGATTTTGCTCGAAGGAGCTTACATTGGCGGTCTGATGGCAGCTTTTGCGTTAATGGATGTTTGTGTTGATCTTTTGTTTGTCTTGAAAGGGATCTGCCGTTTCCGTTAAGGTTAATGCTTGTTTGTTTTCTTTTACCTTTATATTCCTTTACAGAATTAGAACCTCCACGTTGTTTTGTATAATGATCTGATCGATAAAAACATGACTCTTTTATGCTTAAGACATACAATTCTTTTGCTCCATACCTTCCTTTGGATATGATATGTATATCATCAGCTCTACCTTCACATACTGTGTTTGAATATTTTGTTACTATATTTGTCACAGATATTGTAAATATTCCCAATGATGATATCTTATATTATCTGCTTATCATCTAAATCTTAAATGTTAGTTTTGGGGGTTTTTTGTTGAGGAATTTTAAAACCTTCTGCTGATAGTTTAGATTTCTTTAAATAAGTTATGATTCAATATTTTATACTGATATCGTGTATTCATCATCTGTTACAAGTCTTCTATCTCTTTTACATTCGCTGTCTGGACTTTGCAAGGACTCGTTTGGCCATAATTCCAACAATCTCGTGTTGTCAATCTCCCACAACCTCTTGCTCCTATCCCGCATTGACAGCTTTGGGAAGTTCCGGCGCGTTGTGTAATCGTGTTGTGCGATTGCGGGCGGCCAACATTGTTTTGTTGGTTCTTTTGTATAACATCGCAGAGGTTCTAGCGACATATCACTGTCGTCTCCCGGCAGTATGTCTATTCGATAGATGGTGCAGCACCGGAGTCCAGACTCCGACATCTCTCTTACCACGGTCCTCTCGCACTTGCTATTGTCTTCGACAGTCGCTTTTCTAGGTTGTACGCGTATCCCAGACACAATGGTTGTTTTGTATGTGCGCGCCAGGCTATGTAGATTGTACCGTTGAGGCGGTGGGCTAGCACCATGCAACAGTCCAACACACTTGCGAGGTTTGTCCATTGTCGCGATGGTGGTTGTACAACAAACAGTTTTTGCTCGGTGAATGAGACTAATCGCAATACTTCTTCCACAACGGTTTTTGTGGCATGCTAATTGAATTCAACATACTGAATGCACGATACGTGTACGTCCAAGGGATTGGTCGTCCGGGTGCAGAAACGTTTCTGGCAGGTGCAAGTTTGGGCGCTCGACGTAGTCCGCGAGACGGCATTCAAACAATTCGTGAATCTCCCCGGCCTCGACGTTGGGAAAGATTTTGTTCTAGAACTTGCATCGTACCGTGCAGTCTTCGCCTGTCTGCTGCAGATACGAAAGGGAGTGGTTGCCAACGCTTTTTCTATTGTCCAGAATTGTGCATTCGACATCGTATACAGGAGTGTCTTCCTCTTACATATAAAACCCTTTGGGACAGTAGGTATTCTACAAGAGGCTGGTGATCGAGAACACCAGAGAAAGTCGCATGTGTAGTCTTTGGAATAGAGGCAATACCTGTGGCGAGTAGTCGTCGTTTGAAGTCTCCCAGACACATTTGCATTTCTTCCATAGGGATCTCGGATACATCCATCTTGGCTACAAATACAGCGGCGACAAGTGTGCAACCATTGAAGTTGTTTTGCGACTCCCTTGTGGCCCTTAGTGCTACCTTGACCAACTGTGTGCTAAACGTAGAAATTTTAGTGGGTGTTATTGTTTGCGGCGATTGTTGTTTGCACCGCTCCCAGGATATAGGTATCAATTGCTTTCGTAGACCCGCAACACCATATACAAAGCACACTGTCTTTGGTAAGCCCCAAATTGTGGCCTTCTCGGCGCTCTTATAATGGGGTGGATGTGGGTTATAGAATGTTTAATCTATATCAGTAATATAAATGTAAAACTGCTATTATCATACTACTGGCTGGAACAAATACCATATTTATACAGGAACGGTAATCCTTCCTTTTATAGCTGCATTAACTAAGAGTGAATTATAAATCTGACAGTTTATACAACCTAGAAAATGCTATACTTGTTTCATCACGAATGGGTTTAAAAGAAATTTCGATCCAATGCAAAAAAGATAGAATCTGATCTTTATATATTTTTCAAACCAGCTCTAATAAAAAGCAATGATTACTGTAGTAGGATTACCCAATATTGTTTAATTTCCAAGAGTATAAACTGAAGCAACAGTTTACATAAGCAAAAACGTATATATTTGACGAACAACAAAAACACCGAGAACTCAAGTGTAAGTTGAAATACGTTGTGTAAGGTTTGCAATTGTACCTGACATTAATTTGAGACACACACTTGATAATATATTTCGTTATACGGGTTATTAATTAGCTAACGTTCAACAAGCATTTGCTCATTGATAAATAGTAAAGAAAATCTAGATGCGCACAAAATATATCTTCATTTTGTTTCAAATGCGCAGTAAAAACAACCAAATCAAATCTGTAAAGTGCTAAAAGTTCAAATTCAAAAATAAATGAATGAAGTACATGCTGAGATTGAGCTGCTGACATTTTTGAAGAGTATGACAGACGTAAGATAAATGTTGTAATTGAGCAAGAGTTTATAAAAACGGGTTTGATATGTAGGTTTCAAAAAATTACCACAACGGAAGAAAGACTAAAAGCAAATGCATATCAAAAACAGCACGAGTCAGCAACCATTTCATGCATCTGAGAAATGTAATGGGTATGTTATCCAAATAATGTCCCCATAAAATAATAAAGGATATTATGAATTCGATGAAAATGGATTACAAAACAAAATTCAAAGATATTCTCGACTACATTTTTAAAATGGTAAAAAAATTATAACATAAAGGACTACTGTTACGAATATTTAATTTTGTATTATTTGTTGGCTTTTCTTACTGATTATATGTTATGTGCATAGTCTACCTGACCAGTAAAATTATTTTGTACACAACATAACACGTAGCTAAATATTTCTCTATCAATATAGATTAAATTCTCAGATTTTTATATAATTTTGTTTACCTAAAACTTACTCATTCCTGCCTTAACATCTGAAACAGAATCAGTCTTATTGTTCTGCTCAGTTTTTCATTTGGGTGGATTTGTTTATTCAAATTATTATTCACTGGAATTAAAAAGGTGTTCAATAATATTCTTTGAGAGAAACATTAATTTAGAATTATAATGAATTCGGACAAGAATACTTTGGACTATATTATTGTGATACATCAAAAAACTGTTAACACATCGCCACACTCCAGACCATTTGCACGTTAGCACGTTCGAGGCTACAGGCACAGCAACACATTCAATATCAGAATACCATTGTAATTCAGTTTAACGTTTTACATTGGGATTTTTTATAAAACTGTTAGGATTATTGGGATTTAATTCAAATGCTGTAAGTTAATTTTAAATGTTCACTTAGTGTCTTAGGGAAATAAATTATTTGTTGAATTTTACAAAACTTGTTGGTTTTTGCTCTTCGCTGTTACTTAGTTTAAGACAGAGAATCGTAACAATACAAACGGATGCACGAGATACTGAACAAGTTAAAGGGAAACGAAAAAAATACACAACAACAACATATATATTGGTCTGTTTTTGAAGGTGTTTGTGTAATTTGCCAAACCAGACACTATGAGGAAAATCATGTGTTATTGCGTTTCTTTAGACAATATATTTTTCATGTATGGTTTCGGCACAAGTATAAATATAAGTGTCTGCGTGTTTCCAATTGTTTCACAACTATCAAAACAGTCGAACTAATCTATCCTAAGTAATGGTAAGGATAAATACCATCAGGATGCTGGTGTAATTTCTTACCTGATTACTGATAGCAATGCTGCAATTTTCGGTTGTTTCCATACTTAATCCAATAACAGGATACAGTAGAAGAAACACTGAGCCAAGGGAAAATAATACTGGTCTCCTAAATGACATTGCCATTCGTTCGGTTTAAGATTCTCATAACAAATGTGGATTCGAATTTGGAAAGATAGGGGGAAATACTGTAAACCGAAATTTTCATGTTCGAAATTAACGGTTTTTCCCCTCTACTGGTTTAATTTCCTCAATAGTAATATCGACCACTTGATTAAAACTACAGCTTATTTCCTTATATGAACATAGAAATAATGTCAAAATAAATATTTAACTTTATTCCCGCGATCCACACAAGAGCATGCTCTAGGAACGGCCCTGAATCATGTTGTTCTTTTTAATAGCATGTGCAATGGACCACATGAAAAAGAAAGGGATTTTTATTAGGTTGCTTTATACACTTCATCCTAGTGTCCACGCTCAATCTCCTCTCATCACTCCGTTTAACACTGCCTCCTCGTCATCTAGTTTTGCAAAATTGATAGTTACATATGTTTAAATTGTCATATATTATCGAACCGAGATAAATGGAACAGTTTATATGTTTTCTTAATTTCCGGGTAGTGAGTACTGTTGTAAGAAATAATTTTCCAGAATGGTACGAAGTTACCCAGGTTGGTAATATTTTCGCTGTCTTATTTCTTTTCTTTTTCTCTCCCTATTTGTCTTATCCATTCTTCACATTCACACATATATTCATTCTTTCTTTCCTCTTTTCTTTCTTTCATATTTTTCCTTAATTTTACAAGTTCTTTATTATACATTTCTTTTATTTGATCATTCAAGATTCAGATATTGGTGTATATTAGTTGATTAGTCCGTGTGTTAATTTATTAAACGAATTAATTAATTGATTGACTGATTGGATTACCACTTAATTAAGTGGAGGATGCATCCGTGAGTGAGATGAGGAATTGTTCGAGTATCAAGCTGACTCGTAGAACAAAAGTTAATTTGGTTAGAATATACTGGTACCTAAATAAACACAACAATCCCTATCGCTTGCATTCATGCTGCACCCCTTATCAATACTTGAATTAACGCTAACGCAGATGACGAAACACACAGGTTCTGCACAAATGTAAATATTTATGTAACCAAAACATGGGCTAGCCATGAAACGTGATAGCTAGCTGACATAAATTATATCTATGCACTGCGCAGTAATTCTAAGTTGCATGTGTATACGCTGTACAGATTGATAAACCTAATGCGGAAATCACGCACAGCTAGTAAGGCAGCTGTGTTGTTCTCATTCTTTTTTTTTCGTGCCGCCTGAGTTCCCTGTTGATAAATACTTCGACCCAAACGTGTTATTAAATAACATGCCACCATATCTGTGCAGAACACTTTTTTTGTTTAGGGGGCAGGGGCCAGTTTTTACGTACAAATTTAATGCCGCAATCAGCGACCTAGTATAAAAAATCATAAAAAAATCAAATACACAACTGAGGTCAAAAAGGTCCATATTTTTAGATACCTATATTAAAACAAAGCATAAGAATATTATCCACTTGACCAGAGAAGTCAATGACAGTTCATAGCAGAAGAAGTTTATGCACCCCAACCCTAAATTTATACCTGCAATTTTCATGTCCGAAGGTCATTTTTGACACAATATGATGCTCACAGTGCCAACACAAGCCCTTTTCCTAGATGACAGTTCTGCAAAACAGTGTGTACTAAACAGGCTGGTGCAATTGAAAATAGTTGTCATCCAAGTCGTTTTTGAGATATTCTACTTGCCCCAAACCCATGTGTTTACGGCTATGGGAGGCTAGCTCTTCTTCCTAGCCGACTATTGGTATTTCACTATCAACATACTGCAGAGTAACTATGGAAGGTGTACATGCCTGACATCAATTTCAAGAACAACACAAGCCTGAAACATCTAGTTCACAAATATATCCATATCTTTAATTAGTAAACAATAATAGCTGAAAAAGTCACATCATAGCCTTAAGTTAAGAAATTTGCCAGCGGCCAATTTACGAAACTGGACCCTGCCACCTTAAGAATTATCTTTACCTTTACCTTTACCTTTAAGGAAGGGGTATTCACTGTGGGGTTCCGTTTTTGTTACTGGGAAATAGTATATGCGTATTCGTTTTCGGTTTTTGAATAGGAACCATTGGTTGCCCATTGTACAGACTGGGAGGCCTGGGGTAATGTAATAAAGTTCAAAATCACTTAACTGTCATAAGCGGTATACACATAAATGTAGACATAAAGCATAGGGCTTGAGGTATGCTGATACATGGATGGACATACGGACAAACCGACAGACGGATAAATAGGTATTTAGGTAGACAAGTGAGGAGTGGAGAGGGATATTTTGGACAGTAAACGTTCACATCATAGTGAGCGTCTATCTATGTGTCTATTTCATCTACACAAGTAGACTTGATAATGAATACTTTACAGTTACATTTATAACTGATGAATTATGATAAACCTAGGGTTAGCCCTTGATCTGGACATTTCATAACATGCGTAGGGTTAGCCCTTGATCTGGACATTTCGTAACATGCGTAGGGTTAGTCCTTGATCTGGACATTTCATAACATGCGTAGGGTTAGCCCTTGATCTGGACATTTCGTAACATGCGTAGGGTTAGCCCTTGATCTGGACATTTCATAACATGCGTAGGGTTAGCCCTTGATCTGGACATTTCATAACATGCGTAGGGTTAGCCCTTGATCTGGACGTTTCGTAACATGCGTAGGGTTAGCCCTTGATCTGGACATTTCATAACATGTGTAGGGTTAGCCCGTGATCTGGACATTTCATAACATGCGTAGGGTTAGCCCTTGATCTGGACATTTCGTAACATGCGTTGAATGCGCCTAGAGTTAGCCCTTGATATGGACATTTCGTAACATGCATAGGCTTAGCCCTGGATGTGGACATTTCATAAGATGCGTAAGGTTAGCCCTTGATGTGGACATTTCGTAACATGTTATGGGTTAGCCCTTGATCTGCATATTTCGTAACATGCGTAGGGTTAGTCCTTGATATGGACATTTCGTAACATGCGTAGGGTTAACCCTTGAGCTGTACATTTCGTAACATGCGTGGAATGCGCAGAGCGTAAATAATGTTATTAAGAAATCAGGTAGCCTGATGGTGTACATGAAGTTATTTTAAAACTTCTGAAGTTTGTGTGAACAAAATTCTCACGTCTGCAGGCAATGTGTCAGACACAAGTACAGATCTAAAACAGAAGCAACATGTATCTTAAGTCACTCTGTTGATATTGTAGCACCAAACGTCGAAATTTTTTTGAGGAGATACCTTTCTGGATATTTTTCTCAAAGAAAGAAGAGATGGAAATTATCGGCATGTACAGAGTGTACAAATTGTGCAGATACATGCGTAACTTACCAGCTGCTATCTGGAGGCTTAATTATTTGTCTCAAGCTGTTTCGCTTCTGCTTCGTTTTATATAAATTAATTTTATTTTACTAAACCCCTTCTTTCAATATTGTCCATGAGCTGGGTAGGTCAGTTGCTATCGCTTGTATGAACAAAATGACTCCTGTGCTATTTGCTTTATCGCTATTAAAAAAACCTACCAATACACGATAACCATTCCAAATGAATACATTTTTCATCAAACGACAAACGATAGTTCTATCATATAACTACAGGTAGGAGGGTACCCGTCTGGAATTTGCTAGGTTTAAGTCGATTGGTAGGAGTGTACCCGTTCAGAGTTTTCTCGGCTTAAATCACTTGGTAGGACGGCACCCGTTTGGAGTTTTCTAGGCTTAAATCGCTTGGTAGGAAGACACCCGTTCTGAGTTTTCTACGTTTAAGTCGCTTGGTAAGAGGACACCCGTTTGGAGATTTCTAGGTTTAAGTCGCTTGGTTTCAGAGTTCTTAGGCGGCGCATCCTGTAAAGTTCCTTTTATTTCTTTGTTTCGGAACTCCAGTTGCGATTGTGGGCAACTGCTGTTAGTATAATATCACAAAAAGTATGGCCAGGGGAAAGTAACCATACTAACTGCTATTTTCCACAATATATTGCATATTCAGTTTGTCACACAGCTGTAGAGCGGTCTGAAGTTTATCTGATGGCCAGAGGAAAGTAACCATACTAACTGCTATTTTCCACAATATATTGCATATTCAGTTTGTCACACAGCTGTAGAGCGGTCTGAAGTTTATCTGATGAAATGTTCATTAGTTTTGAACTGAAAAACGTTTTAACTTGCACAATCAACAATCATCATTTATGCTAAAAAAATTAAACGCGTTTCTCAGTGATAAAGTTGAAAGAAAATTAAATGATAAAGATTGAATCATGCGAATCAATAAAACTGATTTATTATATGTATATTTTGTTTCGATTATAGTCTGTTTGCTGCGCCTTTACTCACCATAAACTTTACTTTGCTTCAAACTTTGAATTTTCCAGGTGATTGTGAGCCGACAAAATATATAAATTATTTTAGGGGAAAAATTTTGTATAATATTTCCCAAACTGTTTATAAGTTTACCTTGTACAACAATAGTTCACAAAGAAAGTTCTGAGAAATTCCCACACATACCTAAGAACCACTGTTTTATAAAATATTTTACCCCCTCTGGTCCATCATAAGAGATGAGAACTATGGCATAGATCATACTTAAATAAATTCAGTACATATTCTAATTAATATAATCCGGATTATATTTTGATATATTAGCATATTACCAATATATTTATTCCTGGGAATACATAAGTGTTTCCCTAATTAAATCAAACCTTCCCTATATTCTTATTTCACTAAATTTCACAAAGTTATTATTACATCACTCTTTTTCATCAGCAACATAAACTTGTCAGCGAAGGGATAAATAAAGTATGGTGCGTGTGTGTGTGTGTAATTTGGACTTTAACGCAGCTTTAACAATTTTTCAGTCATATCGCTACGATATCTGCATTGAGGCAGTTTATAGTGATGTCTAGCATTGGGGCATCACGCTGCAGACATGTAGCATTGTGTCCCACCCAGTCACATTATCCTGACACCAGAACGACTACTCCTAACACTAACATCTTAATACTGAGCGCCAAGCGCGGCAGCTGCTAGTACCATTTTTATAAGTCTTTGTTATGACTCGACCGGGGCCGACGCTCTAACCACTAGGCCACCGGAGTGGTCTGATAAAGTAAGGTGTCTTTAGATTAATAAAGTAGGATTTCATAAGGTTAATAAAGTATGGTGTCTTAAGAGTAGTAAGTTATGGTGTCTTGAAACATTTTCTTTTCAGATGTTCGTAGCTCGAACATACATAGACAATACTGTATTAATCTAGTACATTCATATTCCTATGCTGACATAGTTCACACAGCCTATATTGTCTGTCTGTATTATCATGCCTACCTATTAGAATATTAATGTATGATTACACGGTCTAAACATCTAAACTGTGCCAATTATTTCCCGAAAATGACATTACTGCAATATGAACACAGTTGTTACTCATAAAATTAAACAACAGAGGGAAAAATCGATTGACTCCAACAAAGACAACATCACCATCAAAAACAACAACAACACCAATAACTGGAATCTACGAACTTTGGAAAGGAAATTCCAATGAGCATTTACCTTAATATTACAACTGGCAAAAGAGCCTCCTTGGTATATTCGATGTAAATCGAATCTCGTCAGTATTGCTTAAGGTGACGTCCCCTTAAATGAAAAATCCACTTCTACTCAGGGAGAAGTGAAGCAAAAACATTTTTATTTTGTTTTTGAGTGACAGACAACTGAGACAAAAACATGCTTATCTTAATTACAGTCTAAAGTTCTTCAGGAAAGGAGCGAGACCCTATTAGATGCTTGAAGTGCATTCCCTCTAAATTAGTTACAATTAGTCTATCTAAGACGGAAAAGCAGACTAAGAAACAAACTGAGAAATGAAGCATTACAATCAAACAGCTGTCATCACATAACCAAAAGCATGAGGCAGAAATATACAGTAAATAATTTGAAAAATGAAACAAGAAAATTCTTCTTTGAAAACTTCGACGTTTGTCTATTCCAAAACAATAAATCAAATCTAACGAAATTTAACGTGAAGAAAGTATTGGATAGTTAGCAAATACTCTCTTTCATATTAAAGATTCAGAACCAGTTTATTAACATTTTAAAATGAAAACTTACATAATAATTATATTTGCTTGATCTCCTTTATGAAAGAGAGTTGCCTTTCCTTGAGACAAAAACCCAACACACACTGAATCAAATCCATGTAATTGAATGCTAGATTATCGTTACCACACTAAACAATAGCAAAGCTTCTGGTCCAGATGATATCTCTGGCTTTAACTTGGGTAAAAGAACTTTCTAATTTGCAAAACACTTTGTGCTACTGTTTAAAATGTCACTAAATTTACCACAAGTTCAAAACTCGATGAAAAGTGGCGAACGGATGTTAGCATTCAAGAAAGATGACTCCATTCAAATACAAAGCAGTATCGCCTTTGAGTAACTTATGCAAAAGTTTCAAAGGCTGGTTATAAACTGCAATTGTGCAAAGAAAAATTTCGTGCGTTATATTCTGTGATATATCAAGAACCTTTGAAAGAGTGTGGCAGAGGGAAATAAAAATTAACATTGAAAAGCTACGCATTAATGAAAATCTATTCGCATAAACCGATGACTACTTAAACTCAGTGAGATATAGTAGGAAACATATTTCCAAACCCTTCCAACTGAAGTATACATTAATGACATAGCCGAAAATTCTAAACCACTGATTATTTGCGGACGATTTCTCTTTGCAATGCATATCGCCATATATATTTTTGTAAATACGGATAGTGTGGAAATTTCCAAAGAATTTAATTTTGTTACGACTTTATAGATATTAAGAGCGTGTTGTCATTATTCAAGACAAAAAAGTTGAAATAATTATCTTTTATTGACAAAACGGTTGAATCTGTCAATTAATGGTAAATTTGATAATTATATTAAGGTCCCTTAATCACATGTTTGGCAAGTATCACGTACGCCAACGTGGCGGACAAATTAAATGTTGTGAAACATATTCCAGCTTTATATATTATTAACTAGGGTATGTGACTATGTAAGAATATGTATTCCTTTGTAAGACTGCGAATCATCAAACGACATTCAGGAAAGCACTTGTTTTCTGTTTGATCTTTACGCAATTCTCAAGTCTACTTAATATTTTCTCGTTTGCTGCGTAAGGGTGATCTATGTTTACTGGTCCTCGCTAATAAATATCTTTCCAGGGTGTTGGCATCCCCCTCAAAGTTTCCCTGCCTGTTATAGTGTAGCTAGAAAATTGAAGGCGTCAGTATAAACACTTCCTATTTTTATCCTTAAGCTCTCTAATGTCAGCACCATATCAGCTATAGTGTAAGCTTGATCATCCTAAATTAGTTACAGCTGTTAGATTGTAACATACACATTAATTAACATTCACATGGCAAATTCATCTACTTTAAGGTAATGTCAATTTAATTTTCGGGAGGGGAGCTGTGATTTTCTTTTGAACTGCAAATTTTTCATTTCATTTATCTCAAGATAATTAATAACCTTTTTATGATGAATATAATGTTGTGCTATATTTCTATAAATCAGATGTTTCTATAAATCAGAGTAAGATATTTTTTACAGCTTTTGACAGACGGAAATTAAACAAAAAAGTGTTAGGAACCTGCTCCAGAACACGAAATTGTTGGTCCCTAATGCCGTGGTACGTTCATGGAAACCGAGATACAAAATTTTTCGTGGTACCCAGCTCTATCCAAAACAGACTTCCTCCTTTTTACTTAAAAGGAACTTAAATACTTGTCCGGTTGGCGGGGGGGGGGGGACGTTTCACTGGATTACATCACATCGACATTTGGAATTTATTTTATCTTTAATGGTGCTCTTATCAACCAAAATTGATTATGTTATTCATTTCCTTCTGTACCTATTGGACAACTGATGAAATGTGTTGGACAACTGAAGTAGGGAATTTGACAACTGAAAAAGTGTAAATATGTGTCATCAAAACAATATATAGATAAAATTTATTGAACCTTTATTCGCCAAATTCTGGAACATACACATGAAATATGGTCTTCCTGTATCAATTCTGATTACGAGAAAGTTAAAAAGTTAAAACCTGAAGCAGTCAGATTAGTCTCTGAACCACCACAATTTACAAGCACAGAAACACTTTTTTTATGAAAAGAAACATGATAGCCTACTCTAAAAAAAATGCGAAACAAAACATCTGTACAGGTTTTATGAAATAGGCAATAATTAATCTCCAGACTGAAAAACTAATTTACTCCTGGCTTGCTCACAAGACAGCTTCTTATAATCCAAAGTCGAACAATTTCTTTCAGTATCGGTATAGAACTTCTCTATTAAAAAATATTGTACATACAAGTACCAATCATCTCATGGAACGATCTGCCACATTCCACAACAAACTGTTCAAGATTCTTGCTTGCAGTTTTTTAGTATTTGGTAAAAGGCGGGCTTCTGTATTGTAAGGCTGATTTTGATATAAAATGTAGTTCTCTCAGTTATCATTTAGACTGATAGTAACCTTATCACCAATCATACCTTTTTCTTGTGTATATCTAACAGTAAATGACTGTTATTTTCCTTTTGAATGCAGACTGTTTTAGTAAACAAGAAATGACCTTTTCAAGTCACTATCAGCAATGAGTATATATA
>JAECUM010070015.1:0-19945 GCA_016617855.1 Megalonaias nervosa | reverse complement strand
TATATATATATATATATATATATATCACCAACAAGTGATACTGAATCATTCGACAAGGATGGATCGTATTTCTCCATAACTAAATCAGACTGGGATATGCACGCCTCCACCAAAGTATCTTTTTCAATACATGAGCGTGACCTTGACTTCTTAGAAACAAGAGCATTTGGGGCTGCTCTGTTTGACATCTGTTGCCTGTTTTTCACCCTAAAGTAATAATTAATAACGTACCCTTTCGTGTTACAACAGAAGCAAGTGGGAAGAGAGACGAATTTCTCATCCATCTCAGCAAACATTTGATTCTTCACAGTTATACCAGTTTGGGGTTTCTAAGTACTCAAACGAGGCTGAAATATATTCTTAACTAAAACTTGTTAACAGAAGATATAATTACAAACGTAACATTGTGAAGCAATAAATAATCATCAGTTGTACTAAATGCCTACTCTAAAGTTTGAACTTCCTTCTCATCAAGGTATGTTCTAATGTCTCTGCTGATACAATTCTTGAATACTTCAGTAAGTACGAGTTGTTTATCATAATCTTTGTCAAACGTTTTGGCCGTAAACGATATAGCAAACAAACGCTCTTTTTCCCCATGCAAACGCTACATGAGTCTGTGCAGTTTTCTTTCTGAAATGTTTAAAGTTTGACGGTAGGTCTCATGCTCCATCTCATAAGCCTTCAAGACATTTTCTTTAACCATATTCAGAAGTTTGTTCAAACGAGAGTGCAGTATAGACATCACTAGGTTTACCTGTAAATACACTCTGCAATAATGAGGTCCAATAGGTTTACGACTATTGAAATGGTGAGCAATTTTCTCAAAACTGAGAAAATATGTCTACCTCTTTTTTCTCCCAAAGGGGACCTCTCTGAAATGTTTGGCAACGTCAAATAAGAACTTGTATTTCCATGAGAATGCGTTTTATAGGTCCTCTCCAGTTCCATTTATCTAAATTCCCTTTCCCCATTTTCCTTTTCTCTTTCTCTGTCATTACTTTCTTGCATTTGCGTAATTCTATCTATCTCCTCCTCTCTTTCTTGCTTCACTCTCTTCTGTCCTGTCTTTGTATCTCCTTTCATTCTTGCATTTGTACATTCCATTGCAATTCTTCTTACTGCAATTAGCTTTCTTCGTCTTCATTTTGAATTTGTAAATCATACGGAAGCTGAAGTTGTTTTAACTCTATCTGCATTTCCCATGATTTCCTTAGTGAACCAGACGGAGACTACATTGTCAAACCATAAACACTCTTATTAAAAACGTTCTCGTTCACCAAATAATGTATCAGGAGATTCTTGATACCCTGTTCGATCCAGGAAGGCTTTGCCTAAGCAAGATCATAATGTCTAGCAGGCTCAAGCAATAAAATTATCTTCTTTGGATGGCATGGTGAAAATTGCTGGTTTCAATATTAATTTTCCAGTTTTGAAATCAAAATACAGGAGACTACTAAAATTTCAAACAACAAAATTCAAAGTTCAAAAAAGTAATCTTCTGAAATATCAAAATCTCTGAAATACTAAAATTTCAAAAATATCTAAATAATTCAAATCTTCTAAATTTTCAAAACAAATTCAAATCCCGGACGATCCTCCATTAATCCTGTTACGTCTAGGGATTTAACGTCAGTAACAAGACCAGATAAAACCAAACAAACATTTTAGTTTTCCAAATATAAATTATTTAAATAAAATATAAAATCAAACAAAGTGAAATAACTTACAGTGTACGAATTCCTAGAATGTAATCCTAATATTGTACTATCAATTTCTCAAACATTCGGAAACTGTTCCAAGGTATTCCCAGTGTAGGTTCTAAAGTGCTTATAATCTACAGTGTTAACACCAATGAATTTAACAGTTATTAATCCACATGTGAACATAGGATGTAACTGAAATCCTTGAACATTTCACATAATCCTATGGAATTAGTTAAGTATTCAAATCCTTGAATAAATTCACATAAGCTTCAAAGTACTGACTGTTTAAATTAATGATTATCCACTCTGCTATATCCAACAAACATATCATAGATCAATCACAAGTTCCTTTCTGATGCTTACAAAGCTCGCAAAGAATGGAGAACGTGGTGTGTATGATCATTAGATAGTAACCATTTGCGCACCAACTCAACAGAATCTGATTCACTATAATTACTCGAACAATTAAATCGTATTATTTCAAAATGACACAAACAGGCATAAACAAACAGTCTTGTTATGACCTTCAAATCTTACTGAACTAATAAAATGCAAGGGCGTGCGTGATAGCTCTCTGCAAGGCAATGACACTATGAATTTCACGCGATGTCTGTGAAATCCATTCATACCAAGACCACATTAGTTGATGATTTGACTTTTGTGTCTATGATGTAAAACAGAATATTAAACTCATGATGCTTATATTATATCCATCATTAGATATTTTACATGATCTATGGACGTTGCAAGTTACAGAATATCTATTTGAAGAACTTGTACACTGAGTGACACAATATGCAGCATACCGGACACAGACCTTTGTTCTTTGTTAATTACACCCGCTGGTAATGTTTTACCTAGAATATATTGTAGTTTCTGCTCATCTTCTGCCTTAAATAACGTTACATGTAGGTTCACTGGGAAGTTATCTGCCAGGACGTTACAAAAAGAAGCTCCGATAATCGATATATAAGGGACATGCATCACAAATATGACGTTATTAGTCTATATAAATATTCCCACATAGAATACTCATATCGAGGTATGCCCGAGGAACTCCAGTCCATAATTTAGTTATATAATTAAATACCTTACTGTCTTGTCTTTATTTAGCCGACTGCTTACTAAGGCAGGTCGCAATGTTCATGTGTCAAAGAAAATCAAAATATGATTCGTTAGACATTCGAACTCTCTACAGGCTATTTGTGAAAACAGCAATTATGGACCTTACAATTTCTTTCCATTTTTTTCAATCTGGAATTTAGGAATACTGCAAATAATCTGTTAGACACTGAAGCAAACCAAACTTCTTTAATGTTTGATATAGTTTGAGACTAGTTTGACTTGCACCGACTCACAATGAAGTGAAATAACGTAACGTTGAATGCTCGTTTTGTATATACATCATTACGCAGCAAACATAATCTGTGCAAAAACATTAATTTTCTTCTATCAGTTTTGGACTACGCTGTTGTCTAACCTAGCATTCCAAGAACGAGGAATGTCTGATCTTTTATGTGTCGGGAAGCCTTGTAAATGTTTTGGCAAATACCTCAGAGCTTTATCCAATGAAGAGTGGAAACTTTGTCAATTATTACACCATTATTTACTACTATAAAACAATGAATAAAATTTACCTTTCTGAACATCTTTGCATCTACCAAAGGGGTTAAACTATTCTGTTTAATGCCAATGCCAAGTAGACCGGGAACATATTTTTTCCTTCCTTGCGTGCTTTCACTATTGGGTCATTTGACGTAAGTTTTGTGTTAATCCGGTGTCCCAGGCAAACATCACTACCCAGTATATCATTTTATACTGACATAATTCTTTTATTGCTGGTCGAAGATAACAAGCTCAAATCATCACTAGTTACTGCAGATGTATGCTATATCTATCAGCATTTGCAGAGTGCTAGAATAAGTAGCCAGAAGTTTAATATTATCTGCCAGCTAGGTTTGGATTTCCCACAGATTTGAACCCAAATCTTTGCTCCAGATCAACTATTATCAAACGGAGCAACAAGTCAGCTATACATATTGTAAATGTCAAGGTGGATAAAACGCTTTTTTGTCTCTCTCCAATTTGGACCAAGTCCGAATAATGCCGATTGACAAGGACTTTGCTCTGTAAATTTATATACATAGTTAAAAATATAAAAAGGGATTTACACGTAATTCCCAACATGAATAATTTACGCATCAACCATTTATGTATGAGGTAATCACTGATATATATCAAATGTTCATTGCCAATTCAATCATGGCCCAGTTCTTATTAATGATGTCTTTTATTTCACTTAATCAGATGCTGTTCTGTAAGGCCTAAATATGACCTGCACCATCTTGCAGAGCTTGACTTAATTCCAGCTCTACAAATACGTAAAGGGTTACGTCTAAACTCTGGCTAAGTTTGGCGTGTGAATGTCTTCATAAATTCTGGTAAAGTCGTTTGCAATAATATACCCATAGAATTGATCTAATGTTGTCTGAAATAGTATCTTATCTCTTTAGTTATGAAATGCGTCTTCTCTCTCTCTCTCTCTCTCTCTCTCTCTCTCTCTCTCTCTCTCTCTATATATATATATATATATATATATATATATATATATATATATACACACACATGTGTGTGTGTGTGTGTTCTTTTCAAATTTCTGCACTTGTTGGAAACAGCTCGTAGTACATGCATGAATGTAATCATGTCTGGAGCAGGAGGGGCCTGTATCGCTTTGCACGTGCACGTTGAAGATAGTTGGGTGGTTGGGTCATTTCTTTAGATGTTTCGCGTTGGTAGAATGCGTCTATGGCTCTAAGTAGCTGGATTATAGGATTCCAAGGTTTAGAACATGGCTTGTACGGTACCATAGCAGCAAAGATCGCTAAAGTAACGCTATCGCAGTGATAGCATCTGTCAAGACTAAAATGTGTGATTCGGAATAAATTTGTAAAGGAACGACGACTCTCTTCGCATCAATATCTTTGCAAAATCTTTTATTTCTCAAAACGTCATATACATCAGCCCGGCGCTCAGGCTCAGTGATATTATTTTCTCGCAGCACGTCTCTAAATGAATCTTAATCCTCGTAGTAAATGAGAAATCCAGGATGTATGTTCTAAAAACCATTGGCGACAGCGTTGATTGATTCTCTTTTAATGACTCAAACACAAGTTCGGTCATGGCGACTGATGCAGACGAATTTTGTGACGGTCGGATCTTTATAACAGTATGATGGTACTTTCCCATAAGACTTACTTTAAGGTTCTTGACACCTCAGTGGGGCATTAGCTTGGATTCAGGTTGGCTGTTCCTTTCCCACACAAATGTCAAACTGGTGGCAATTACCAGACGTGCTATCCCACCTTTTCCAAACTTTTACATCGTACTTAATCGGTTTGCAAGGCATCCGTTTCTAGGCTGCATTTATGACCCTATAAACAATCCCCCGCCCACGGCCATCTTTAGTTGCTAATATTCAACCTAGATTTATGAGAAAGACATACATCGGTATAAATTCTGTTGATAGTCTCTAAATACTCCATGAAACAATGTTATCTGCTATAAAACAGATGTACTCATCACAGAACGAATTTAATTTAACTGGTGATGATTATGAGTTTGTACATGTCGTGATCTCACGCTTCAGCTTTAACACATGAAGTCACCTGCACGACTACTACGTGAAAATGCATTTGAATCAATAATCTTTAAATAATGCAGTAGTGCATGCATGAAAGACTACAAGTAGGCCCTATTACGGTAAAGCCGACTTCGTTCATATATATATTAGGCCATGTTCCAACCAAAACCTTCGCTTAAATCCCTCGTAGAAATGAATAAAATCCTGAGACTTAAATAAAAAAAAAAAAACGCTTCTTTAAGTTGATTATCAATTTCGTATTTAGCAGATGCGAAGAATTTGAGGAATGAACAAAAGTACAATTATGAAAAGACGAAAGTAGATTTTTCAAGTGCCCAAATGTTACAACATTCACACAAGACAAAAATAACTGATGTCTATTTGTTGCCAATCTGTCTGAAAAACAAGAAAATCAAACCGATCTATGTTGAATAGATGATGTTACAGCTATCCTTATGGTTGATGTACGAACTTCTTATAGAAGCAAGTGGAGAAATAAATACTGTGAAAGAATTAATCAATCACGACTGACAAAGATCTATTATGCAGGGAACATTAAAACAACATGAATCATGTTTATGTCTATTCGATGAAATTAGTGACTACCCCAGGGAAACGTGTTTAATATAACACATAAAAAAGTTCCTGGAAGTTTTAGAACTACAATAATAGCACCCCAGTCAGAGAGTTCAGGCTTAAGGGCAAAACTCTAATGGTTAATGACGGACAAAGACAAAGATTTTAAAAGGACTAAGAAGGATATTATCAACAAAAACTTTAAATCACCATGTACAGTCAATTTCCTTGACAACATTAGGAAAATATTCAGCAGATAAATTTACTCAGAACATCCCAAAATGAAATACATTAATATAACAAATAATACTCAGTATGAAAAAAATTATCACAGAGATCTTATGATGATGAACGTTATATGCTGAATAGCACAAACACTTTACCATACAGGGACAGTACTCTGTATTAAAAGGGTAACTGAACCATTGTACAAATTTGTTAGTTTTCTTCTGTTTAGTTAAGTACAATCGCTTATTATGCATTATCTCTGATAAAAATGTTTTGTGTTAAGTTAGTTTTCGTTGTTTTGCTTTGTGTCCTTCCCATAGAAGACGAACAAAACACGATTATTTTCCAAAAATCTTAATAACAGGGTTATATTGTCAATCATACTGATATTGCAAATTATCCATCACTAAAAGTTCATCCAGTTAGGTTCACTGCTTTCACCTTCATGTCGCCTAAATTTCGACGAGGTTGAATTACATACAAAATATTATGTCTTTGCTACAAATCAACCAATCAATTGAAATAGTAATTCATATTTATAATCACATTTACGTCTATTAGTAACCACTTTCCATAGTAAGTCAAGTTACACAGAAAAGTTGAAGAGATGATCTGCATTCATTTTCTATCGAATTTGGTGAAAAACAATGTTTCCCAGCAAGCATTCATTCCACAAGTAACCAGGTAGTAAGATTCATGTTTTCTTTTTCTGGTACTCTTTGATAATATTGTCATGTCTAGTTTATTAGTCGTGAAATTCATCTGGATCAAGAAACTTGAACAGAAAGCTGCTTCCTGTGAATGATAAACTGATGGTTATTACTCCTCCAGTGATATCATCCTAAATGTTGCTATGTGTATTTGTTATTCTGAATTTATGAGTAAAAGCACTTTGATATTGATGCATTTTGATGTTGATGTAAAAGCATATATTTCCATTAAAGAAGTGGAAAATGTTCTCCACAAGATAATACGCCTGTGATATCTTAAAACTGTACAAATTTGATTCATTTTGTTGATTGATTGTGAATCTAAAATGTTTACTCTTTAGTCTCATCCGATATAAATGATGTAGGTTCAATATTTACATTTACCTATTAATTTGTATAACAAAATCTGCTTTGTTAAAAGACACATTGCTGCGAAGCATCTATTTTCAAAATGTATTTGCAAGGGCAGATATATTTATGTTACATATCGAGCAACACATAAATCTTATCAATTGTATACTGACAAAAAACGTAACGGCACAACTGCAAAACAGTTTTAATTCATGTCAAACTTATTAACTTATTCGTCGTCATAGTATTATATAGCATATTTAAATCCATATGTTTTATCCACCTTTTGATGTTTAATTTCGGATTTAAAATGTTCCAGCTTCCATTGTGTTTCTCAGCATTGGTTACGAGTACAGAACTATATGCTTTTATTTATAAGGTGAAAATCACCATCAATATTTTTCCGGGCATCAAACTACATTTTTTCTATTTCGACTTATTCTTTCAATGATTTAATTCGGCTAAACGACGCAATGAAAAACCCATGTTATCTAGTTTTAAACATTTATTTCAGATCATTTATGTCTTTTAGACCTTTTGTTTGTTTTTTCAATACTACCTCGCAGACGGCGATATTTTATGCTAATTCTCTATAACCATACTGTTATCAGATTGTTCAACAGCAGCGTGCAATTTGTTATAAATTTCAGTGACTATAACCTCCTGCATTGCGTTGCACTTGTCACTCAACTCCATTATAGACAAATCATAGGGATTTTTTTCTGGTAGATCTTTATCATGCTGTCGTTTTGAGTTTTTTCCCATAGTTATGACTAATCATTGTTGTTATGTAGCTCAGACTACAGGACCTCAGTGATAGCATTTATCTTGTCGTTCTGATCAGTAATATTTGGGTTCAAAGCATTTATTAGTTTTAATTTGTTAATGGTTCTGTTGTTGTAACTGTATGTCTCAGTATAATATTGTCCCGTATACAAGGTACATTTAGTCATGGATCGCATTACATTATGCAAAACTATTGCAATTTATAACACACTTCGGTATAAGGTACTTCGGTATAACACGGTCTATTATTATAAATGGGGGCTATGGTTATGGATCCCAAGTCATTATGCAATTGTAATACAGTGTATAATGTAACCCAGTATAGGTGCTTTAGAATAGTAGGTGCTTGTAGTGGATATTTTCAAGGATCACATAAATCCTAACAATTATGAATTCTAGATGCTAGTAGATTGTAAACTTTAGAGTTGTATTTCTAAGGTTTAATTAACATCATTATTTTCTTCTTTTTCTCATTAGTTATTCACTCCTCGACTTTTGTCATATACATTTCAACATTGTTATAACCATCAGTAATGTTAAACTCATTGTTTCTTTCCTGTCGTTGATGAACTATAGGGTATTGATTTTGAGTTAATCGGAAATATTACAATATCCAGCAATAACACCTATTTTCTCTAATGAAACAGATACTTTGCTATATTTGTAACAAATTGAATTTGAGAAATAGATTTCCTTTCGAGAGAGATGATTGACTGTAATATAGCTCTGTTGCTTTGCAAGGATGTATCATTCATTTTTAAGTGAGATCTAAGCACAGGTTAGAGTGAATTTTCCAGCTTTCCTTTCCTTTCATGGGTGATAAAAATAGAACATGGCTTCTGTGGATTCTTTGGGTTGCAAACGATATATATATATATATATATATATATATATATATATATATATATATATATATATATATATATATGTGTGTGTGTGTGTGTGTGTGTGTGTGTGATTTTCTAGGAGAAATGAAAATCGCCATTCATAATCTAATAATCGGGAGTTCTCTGCAAAAATTGGGAGATATTATGAAATAGGAAGGTAGGTATGGAACAACCGCAAAATTCGGGATTTGTTTTCTTCTCGCGGCATGAGAGTTGATGCGTCAGATCATGTGGCAGTTCACTAGACTAGAATTAGTGGCGTTCTATATTCAAGCCTTCGTCTGACTACAAATGTTTACCACTGGGACATAAAATAATACCTAAAATGCACCAAAGCATGAGTTATGAATCTAGATAAACATCTCTGTCTCTGTCTCTATCTCTCTTAGATTGCATTAAGATATAATGATGTTCTGTTATAGGCCACTGATCTAAATTAGAAAGAGGACTTCAGCGAATCTTTCCCAAATGATTATTGACATACATACATACATACATACATACATACATACATACATACATACATACATACATACATACACTTATTTCCTTCACTGGTGGATCCAGAAAAAGTCTTTCTCCTCTGTTTCATTTGATGTACATTTCGAAATGTGTTCTTCTTAGTTTAAGCTAAGTTATTCAAATTATAGTCTGTCTATAATATCAACTGTAAAAGCCATAATTAATCTACCAATATGGCCACTGGTTGCGTGGTCTGAAGATGGGTCCAGATTAATAAAGCAAACCAAAAACAATATAAAGAATCATATGCTGAAGAAATATATGAATCAATACAATACGAAATAGCATTTCTATGATTGGCCAAATCAGAGTAAGGAAGAATATTTGCATTTATAACTTTAAGTCAGACTTTAAATGATAATGAGTCAACTTCAACGCACCCTGCTTGTAAGACCTTCACCGCTTCACCATTGCTTTGTATTGCTACTGATTCATAATGCTTCCTTTGTTCATCAAGACACCGTTTATCCTATGACCAATCATTCCATTCAAAATAATAAAGTTCTTTCTGCAGAGCACTCCGATTTAGGTGTTTGCATTTATCAGGACAAATGTCGAAGCCACCAGAACAGCAAAGGCCCGTTTAGATAACATTTCTTAAAATGTCAGGATTTTTCCATTCGTGCCTATGCACGGATGATCTTGGCCTAGGTACCTTTTGTTCCGCAGTCACATTTGTTTGGTAGAATTCAAGGCTGCCGTCCTACGAGTTACCTTCCCTTTGCCAGGTACATTGTTATATCAACGCACATAGAAACAGAACTTGTATTCGTCTCTGTGGAATGTCTATATGTATTGACACAAGACGCTGAATTGAGAGAAACGTCTAATTATGAAGCATTTCAAGGTATTTTCTGAGCTCCACATTCTGAGAGACTTTTGTTATGACTGGAAAAAAGCCATGCCCTTCACGGCCTCTTTTGATTTGAAAATGTATTCAGTCGGGAGCGCCGCGTCGCTCCACCTCATTGTTTCCTCAATATATTGATAGAAGGCAAACATTTATCAACAATATTATCATTCCAAACAAGAATCAATATGTGCAGGCAAATCATAAAGTGATGAATTTTCTTTATGTGCTTTTGCACGTATATGCCAGCCTCAGTAACACGATGACCTTGATTTACAGATCATGCATTGTGGTTAGATCCATAGTTACATTGTAAAGGAAGTCTACTTTGAACAATATACAAAATATAGACACACCAAACACCAAAATGAGTACAAGTGCAGTGGCGTCAATAAGATATTAACACATTATTTTCATTCCAACATTAAATATGTTTTAGTAGCAGCCGAAACGCACATATTGTTCTAAGAGGCCAGCCCATATATCCTAACAATATTAGACATTCCCACTCATATAATCTTTTAAAGTAAGTCTTACACAGAATATGAACTATAGATAAGAATCTTGTTTACGAGTTTCTTTGTCAACAAATATAATCATTGACGATCAGTCCAATTTCCTGTCAAAAACGCTCAAATCTTGCTAAGAGGTATGATCTCCAGAGCAATGGACTATTCCAAAACTCGTTATGTCAGTACTAAAGTCTAATTGCAGGACAATAGGTTAATTAATTAATGCAACACTCAACCAACATAACAAGTACTCAAATAACAATCTACTTGTCATAACGAACTGAAGACAGTTAAAAGATGAAACCCTTGTGCAGGTTGCAGTTACATGTAGCAGCAGAGGGGGTGAACAAACCATTAGGTTTACAAATTAGAGAACCAATTAGAGAACCGAATTAGAGAAACCCAATTAGAGAACGAGGTAAGGGAGCAGAGAGGGTGAACAGACCACTTTTGTAGAGACCTTATTTAAGAAAAATAAGGGTTCCTACGATGACTGAAAAGAAGGTCAATAACGTCAAACCAAATATATTTCGTTGTGGGGAGACCGCGTTGACAACTTCGTTGTTAAGGAAATCTTGTGGGCGGACCTGTCGATTTAGAAAATTATTGATATAATAATGATTGATGAATCTCATTCAGCTCGAGCACCAAAAAACAAAACAATAACCGATAAATTTACACCCGAAGGTATTGCCGCTATCAAGGAATCAAAATTAGGCGAATTAATGGAGATTGCCTATCATGGATATGGTCATCGAGGAATATACGTGAAACCCGAATATGTTAAAGAGTTAGGAACTTTTAGATGGCACAGGAATATATTTTGCATCGCTACTGATACTTGGCGGATTAGAACTGATAATGCTCACTTTGATTGTTATTGCCGTTTATTAACAGACTATGAATTAGAAAAACATATGAATCCGAGACAAATAAATAAATATATATATATATATATATATATATATATATATATATATATATATATATATATATATATATATATATAAGCATCCCATATTTTTCTCATACTTGCTGCACCCTCTCTGCTGCTATAATTAAACCATCATTATATCAATAATGATTGGTGAAGCTCACTCAGCTAGATTAGCTCGAGAACAATTGGAAGCAATAGGAGAATATCTTCCACTTCATAACGGCGTTAAACAACAACTACAAACACGTCAACAAACACAAGAAGAATTCGCAGAATCCGAAGAACAGTTATTTAAACCTATTGCAAAGACTACTAAAGGTCTTCTTCCCACGTTGGAGAAAACCGCTGAAGCAACTGGAAAAATAGCAGAGCGAACTAAGAAAACAAAAAAGATTCTACAAGAACTTCCGGGTGAAATAGCTGCGGCTCAACCACAATTACGAAAAGAAGTACAACAAGTACTTGAGGGTGTTGACAAAGTTCGTAAGGAGGTCGGTGATGTAATGGGTCTTGTTACGCCAAAACCAAAACCGAAACCAAAACCAAAACCACCAGCCCGATTTACCGAAGAAGGCCGTAAACTACTTCGAGAGAGAGAACTATAGCGGTTGCCGCAACAGGATATTCAGATCGTGATAAATTATTAGATCCAAACACCGCCAGTGATTCAGAAGAAAATTGGGTTCCTTTTGTATTTCGAAAGTCCCATAATATATTTAGAATCATTGATAAATATAAAGATGAATTTGCAGATTTTGTAAGACAAGTCGATGAGGCTAAATGAGCGCCATTACTCGGAGATGTATTATCGCCAGGAAAATCGCCATTCGGCCCACCTCGTATTGGGGAAGAAGAAACAACTGGAAGTGGTCCTGGTACGGGTACCAGGGAAAGTGGTCTTGTTACTTGTCCCGGTAATGTCCTTGCCGACGTGGACAGATTATAAATTTTGATTGGTGGAAAACGAGCCGGTAATAATTCTCCAGAAATTATTAATGAAATCTCATCAATTTGTCAACGATTGTTTACAGGCGGTATCATGGATATTAACGTGTATCGGTCCCTCATCGATGAAATTATCGACGATTACCACAGCGATTAAGCAGTTAGATATAATTACTATAATAAGATGATCATACATGCTTCTCAACGTAGACCAACCATGGTCAGGGTAATAAATTCAAGGTTACCTGTATACAGGACATTTTACGGAGATGGACTCAGTGATGTTGTTCAGGGTTTATTTAGAAGGATGGCCCCAAAGGCAATACCGATTGCAAAGCAGTTAATGATGAAAGCTATTGACGTTGTTCGTGAAAAAGGTATTGGTGCTGCCGGCGACGTTGCCAGCAAAGCATTCTCTGCAATCAAGAATAGACTAGCACGATTAATACGACGAAAACCCCAGCCAGTAAAATTACCCAGGACTGAAGTGATGCCTGCACACCTTAGTAAAATAATAAATCAAGCCGCAAATAAAAAATTAGCAGATTTAGCTAGTGTACCAATCTCAGGAAAGGAAAAAAATATAACCGCAACTTTGATAGCAGGAAGTGGTCTTCGTATTAGATGATGACCAATAACATACAGATGTTCAAACGTGAACCTGATCCCGCATTTGACATAGATGCGCCAGTTCTCAAGGATGATTCTGTGCGTGATTATTAATATTATTCTTATGACGCACGACAGCCAGATCGTGGACGAATCGAATTACAAGTTCAGGATACAAGCAGATATTTCTTACCCGCTGAAGCATTCATCGAGATCGAGGGTGAAATTTTAAAAACAGATAATACAGCGTATGGAGCTGATGTTAGTGTTGGTTTTGTTAATAATGAAATCATGGCGTTGTTTGACAGTGCCACGTATATCATCGATGGAAGAAATATTGAATCGATCCAGAAGGACGTCGACGTTGCCACGACGATACTTGGTCTAGCAAGATACAGCGAAGATTATTCAAAATCAGCCGGTCCGTCAATGATGTTTACCAAGGACAATTCTGATCATCCTAACTACAAACCAAATGAGGTAAGACGACCAAGAAACAACGCCAACAACCCTGACGCTGATGTGTGGCCTGTGGTTCATGGTGCTAATCCAGAATTCAACTTAGGATCCGCAGCACGCCGATCTATGTTGCAGGGTGAAAGAAGAAGATTTTCTTGCGCGATTCCGCTATCACATATTTTTGGATTCTGCAGAAATGTCAGAAAGGTTATTTTCGGTGCCAAGCATTCAGTTGTACTCGTACAAAAAGCCACCGACGACTATGCAATATGGCGACCTTTCGGTGACGCTGGTAAAGTAACACTGTCAAAACTTTCATTGTGGATGCCATTAATGACCCCAGCGATACCTGAAGAAAATCGATTACTCACTTTCATGGGCAGCGGCGGCTTGTCGACGCTATCATGGTTAACAACAACCACAGATGCTGTTAAAAGTAACGTTCATGGGCTATTTACATGGCAGATAGCATCACAACAGGGTATCATTGAGCCACGACACATATTTGTTGCTTTTCAATATGCTGCACGAGTAAATAATCAGACGCGTTGTATAATGATATTTGACAAACTCGGTGTTTCCGAGGTTTCATTGAGAATAAATGGACATCAAGAACCATCGGAGGATATTTTGTTGGATTTTGAGAAAAATCATGTGGCGCGTACATATCATCGATTGATGTCGTTTATAGGGCTTGATCAAAATATCTATACTGCTTTATAAATATCACAGCTAGAATTTACAACGCTGTATCCGATCTATTACTTTTCGCTGGAACATTTGGATTTGTTTAGACAGTCCGTCGTTGACATACACTTTCGAGCTCGTGTGACGCGAGGGGCTATTGATGATTACAGAGCAATCGCCGTTATACTCAGCGATAAAGACGATGCTACTTGAAGGTGTTGGTGGTCGAATGAAAGTCACTGATGCACCAGTAGATAATATGCAAGCGTTAATTTAAACGCCAGGAATATATCATAAATATCATACCATCACGTTAGTGTCAGTCTTACTCCTGGTCAGATTAAAAAACTGCAGTCAGCATCAGCGAAAACATGTGGAGTAAAAATATCATTAAAACAAGAGCAAATCGCAGGTGGTCCGAATAAACTATCGCTGACAGAACGCCAGCTCAAGCGTTTCAATGAAGCTAAACAATCACAGAAAGGTATACAAGTAAATCTTTCTGCGGGTGCCATCAGCGACATCGTTAAGACCGGTGGTATATTTCCACTTCTTGCAGCTATCCCAGCGTTGATAGCTGCTACCGCTCCAGCTGTTGCAAAATCTGCTGCGTTAAGTGCAGTTGGAACTGCTGCTGGGATGGCATTAAAGAAAGCAACAGCAAAAGGAATCAAAAAAAAAAAAAGGAAAGGGCCTAAGACTCCCAGGAACTCCCATTCGTGGTACGGTCGCGGATTAAGACTTCCAGGGACTCGTTGATTTTCCCGATGTCTAATTTTGATTTACTTGATGCTGATACGCGATTAAATATTAAGAATTTCAGAAGTGTTTTTATGCGTGATCAATTACCATACAAACCAAATAATGTTGAAACCAGTATCATTAATCTCGATAAAAACTCTGGTCCAAGTACTCATTGGGTTGCTTACGCGATTGATCCACGTGGAATTATTTATTTTGATTCGTATGGGCTGGCGCCACCAAAAGAATTTTTAGAATACGTCGGTGGATTTCAAAATATTCCAGTCTGGTATTCAACGCTACCAACACAAAAAAATAACCGATCCGCAGATATATGGCCGTGAAGCACTGGCGGTACTTGATGCTGTATCAAGATCAGCGAAACCACCTCATAAAACTGTACACAAATATACGAGTGCGATGACAGCGTCGTGGATTTAAATAATCGCTAATCATATAATGGTAGATATTTACGGAAGATCAACTAAAACTAAAACCCAACAAGCATCATCCGAAGACTTACTCAAGCGAGTAACAAGGCAGATCAATGATGAATTATCTGACCTGCTCAATCTTGCCAACGTTGATCTAAAGAACTTGTTGTATTTCAAAACCGTGAAGGAAAATTGAAGACAATTAATATTTCAATCAACGATATTATTATTCGTAATCGATCATCGCGAGAAGGTCTTATTGCTGTATATGACAGCGAGGGCAAACTTGTTCCTAGTGTCTTACTCCGTCGTCGATCCGAGATAGCATAAGTGAACGAGTTTCAAAAGCCGGCGATGTAATGAACGGCGTCATTAACATGAACAACAAAAAAATTATTAATGTAGGTGAACTGACGGATAATCTCGACGCTGCAGCAAAAAAAAAAAATACGTCGACGATATGACAACTTCGTTGTCGACGATCAGTGATGGAATGACATCATTTAGAACTGAATTTTTTAATCATGTCCACCAACCGTTGATATTAAACTCGCCGACATTAACACAAAACTTAACGATATTGTCAGTGGAATTCCTAATATCGTTCAAAAAACTAATCTCGTTAAAATTCCACACGCGACGATCAACAATATCGTGTACACAGTATCATCAGGGTCATCAACATGGACACCACAAAATAACAATATCAAACATACCGCAGAAGTAACCGGTGTGTACAGGCTGTCCGTATTTAGTTCTGCAAAATTTAGGATATTTACTACATTTCCATGGCGTCATTCTACCGATAATTTTTCTGGAACTGTATCTATTATATTAAATACAGATACCGAAGAAACATTTATACTGGAACTATCCGATAAGAACATAACCACAGCGTCGTACTGATGGTGTCTGGAATTTGTAGCTGAAACACCTCCGTTGTTTTAGACAACGACTTAATACAGTATAATGATCGATGTTCAGCGATACAGATATGATCAAGTAACAACATGGCAGAATAAACTAAAAACCATCATCGATGATTACACAGCAGCGATAGTGAAATATCGTAAACGTGCGGTTGTCATTGACGTAATCGTTTATTCGGCTTCCGCGATTGTTGCTGGAACCGGCGTAATATTATCAACGTTGACGATGACAACACCGATCGTTGTAACGATTATCGTCTCATCGGCAACCACGATTGCTGGAATATTCAATATTATCGCGAAAAAGATAAATACATGCACAAATGAAAAATTAAACGAGTACACGATGAAAAAGCATACTGCAACGACCGCGTATTCCAAATTATCGTCGATTATTTCTTCGTCGTAATCACCGATGAAGAATTCAATATTTGCGAGGAAGATATACAATGAAGTATTTGACGACCGTGATGTAATCAGTTATTTAGAATAATGAAGTATAAATAATGACAACGTCATTGGAATTACTACAGCAAATCGTCGTTAACACTGCTCCGGTGAAAACCACAATGATATCAGCGAGTTCAACTAATCCTGAATTCAGTATTAATTTTCCAACTGCGTTATCAACAAGCGAAATAGCATTAGCGCAATTACGGGTTTATTATAGTTGGCCAAATATTAGGTGAAAATCATTTCGTGGTCTTCCGCCAAATAATTCTTTGGTATTTGCAAATAAAAATAAACCCGATGGAACTCCTGATTGGCAAGTAGTCAGCATACCAACGGGAAGTTTTCAGATAGAACGGATCAATAAAAATTCCAACGTAGAATTAAATCCATTACAGGAAAAGAATCAAAGATAGCTATTACCGTCCATGTACCAACGATGTCATCGGCTATCGAAATATTGTTGCCGGATTACGCTGTTGATATTTATCAATCTTCGATCAGAACTGTATTAGGATGACCTGAGATTCCACCTGTTTATGAGGGGTCACCAGAACCACGCATAGAAGAATTTCTTACGACGGGAAAAAATATATAAAAACTCCGAGTTATCTAGATGATCGACCATGGGGGAGAATAACCAAATCTTTTACTGGTGGACAAGAAACAATTCCCGATCTGAGACAGGAATCTGATAATCTCATACGACACCCTATAACTCAAACTAATATATTATCGAATATAAAAATCGAATATATTTATCGACATAAAAAATTTAATCACTGGTTTGATACAATATTACAGTGATGATATTAAAAAAATATCATAGAATTAATTCAACATCTGAATCAATATTTTTTTATATTGATTATAATAAACGCGTTTTAATAAAAAAAATTATCAAAAATTTGAACCTCAAAATATGGAAGATAACATTAAAGTTTACGAAGACATCTACAATCAGATTAAACTCAGGGGATCAAAACAATCAATGATTGATCTGATCACAAATAGTTTTCCCAAGATCGTTGAATCGTGGAGAAAAATAGCCCTACCAGCAAGTGTTCTCCGATACAACAACGATCCGTACTCGGGTGGTCGTCACATTTCGCCAGGAATCGTCAACATTACTTCAACGATCGCTGTCAAACTAGTGTGCGATGTTATTGATGGTAGTTATCAAGTTGACGCTGAAAAATCCTATCAGGCCCAGCAAGGATACATTCTGTATTCATTTATACCTCAAGTACCCCCAGGATATTTGATTGTATCAGAACCAATCCACGTTGTTTATCTAAAATGTCATAATCGTCTTTTATCGCGGATACATTTCAAACTTACTGACCAGAATGGCCACTTGCTCGATCTTAGGTCGGAAACGTTATGTATAAATCTGTACGTGAGACCATAGGATCTGATCGTAGAGCGTCATCGTAGAAAACACCGATGACAACGTCCTTGACAACGTCAAGGAGTAAAACAATGTTCCCGTCGACGTTGTCAGGGGTGCCCAAGCAAACAAAAATCTGCCAACGAATTATTTTTTTTAACCGTTCTTGACTAAGTCCGTGATTACATCCTTGAAGTTGTCAAGGGGTCAGAAATTAATTATTCTTCTTGTTTAGCCGGTACCACAGTCACGGTGACACTATTGGTTTCGTTGTCAACGTCACCACAGTCACTTTCACTATGATTAGAGTCACACTCGGTGTTATCCTTCGTTAATGACTGTCATTGACATAATATCTCTCAACTAATTTACGCGGGCGTGTACAATTTTTTTCGTTTCGTATTCGTGAGATAATTCTGACCTAACCGCTTCGATGGCCCGTGAAAGAGGAACAAATAATTTTACCTGCGTGTCTGCAATTGCTGCCAACGACTGTAACATTGCCTGTTGGATCAACTTTATGAATCTATAATCGGAGGGCAGCGTATACTTATTCGATGATCGCCGAAATTGCAATGATTCAAAATCGCTCATAATTTTTTCAGGATCAAGTTTATCAGATATTTTTAAGCCGTCGCGTTGTAATTGCTTAACGGCGACAATTACAGCATTATATTTTAATGATTCATTATATGATAAATATTTATTTAAAATAAAAATATTCTGAAAAAAAGTAAAAAAAATATTTCTGAAAAAAACCCATAACGTTTTGGACAGTCAACGGAATTATATATACTGGAACGTGATCATCTGTTTGCATTTCTTTGAATACGCTGATTTGGTAATATTATTTGCAGTATAATATATTGAAGCACGGCAAATGTCAAAATATTTACCAGCCGCATTTATCAATGGGAAAATTATTTCTTTACCTGTCTCTGTATTAGTAGATATAACCGACTTAGGAGTCTTAGAATTAATGCCAGTATTTCCACGTGCACAATTCTGACTTTGTGTAACAACCCGCAGGTTACATAAATTATTATTTTTCCGATTCCGATCAATATGATCGATTACAAATCCATCTTCGATGACCCCATGAAAACACTCGAACACATACCTATGAGAGTGATATTTTTCTTTTCCAGCACCAAACATGAGATGCCCAGTATTAGTAACAAAACGGACTGGTTTTTTTCGTTGACAGTTTTTGATGACACCATCTCTGTATGCTTCATAATTCTTGATGGTGGGATGTTTCACAAATTCGTTTTGCTCCATTTATATACTAATATTATTTGTCTAATTTATTATTTTGAAAAAAAAACCGAGGTAGTCTTCTGTGGTTTTTAACGGGAACTCATTATTATATTTTTATCATAATATCGTTTTAACTCTCTATATCGCTTACCGCCGCATTGTACGCACAACTGAGTTTTTCCTCGTACACCAACACCGCATTGTAAACACGGTTTCGGTCCTAGATTTCCATGTCTGAAGCTTTGCATATGGTAACCACAGAATTCATCCACGCAGGATTTATTACAACGAGATGAAAATCCTATCATAAGCCAGTTGCATTTGTTATTTGCTTGT